>JARFNZ010158250.1:0-17240 GCA_031763405.1 Balanus nubilus
CGCCGAGGGCGTCCGGCCGCCCGGCGACTCGGACGCGTCACTCACATTGTTCTCGGGCGGCGCGCCGGTGTAGCCGCCGATGCTGTACTCCTGCAGGCTGCCGTTGTTGGCGTCGTCTCGCGGCGTGCCGGGCCCGTTGGCCGGCGAGCTCTTCATGCCGTCTAGCTCGCCGTTCAGGACGGGCGGGTGCGGCCCGTCCGGCATGCTGGTCATCGGGTACTCCTGCCGGGCGAGAGCACCGCGTTACACACTGCTGACGGCTGTTGGGACCAACAGTGGCACAGGCGGGGGGAACGCAACAATGACTTCCCGTAAGAATTCATGCCGCAATGCGACACGGGTCCCCGCTGCGAAGCAAACGGAATATTTTGGCCAAGTGGAAGTGGTAACTTTTTTCAAGGATAATTCTTACAAAGCCTTTTCATAAGCTGGACTCGAATGTTGTAAAATGCGCTCTCACCCAAGCCCGGTAAACAACACGTCCTAACGTCTCATCCCCCTCTCATCTCTCCTCCGACCCCACTGTCGGCCCAGTGAGCGGCGCGGTACTTACGCCGTGCATGGAGGGTCCTCCGCCGGGCACAGGCTTCATCATGCCGTACATGGGGTCGCCGCCGGGCCCGTGGTCCTGCGGGCTGGGCATGATGGGTGTACCGGGGCCGGGCGGGACCTGTGGACCGACACAGACGCACGTCAGGGGCGGTCCGTCGGCCCGTCCACCAGGGGCAGGGCAGACGCGGCTCTCCAGGATACAGTGGCAGTGACACTGGCCAACAGTGACGACAACATTGTAACAAGACAGCCGGGGTGCCTACTGCCTATGTCAGGTTCACGTAACGTTTCAAACCAACCAACCGTAACTATCACGAAACCACAGCCTCTAAATCGCCCTAATATCCCGCTTGTGTGGCTGCCTGGAGTCGCCGACTTACCGAGGAGCCGTGCGGCCAGTGTGGAGGTCTGTGCGGCCCGCCGCCGGGCCCCGCCATCGACATGGGCACCTGGCCGGGCCCGGGGCCCAGCGGGTTCGGCGGCGGGCCTCGCATGCCCGGCGGCCCGTACGCCTGCATGCCGGGACCCATCGGGCCCATGCCGGGGCCCATGGGACCCCGCGGGCCCACCATGCGCGGCCCCATGCCGGGCGGTCCACCTGAAACACGAGGCACACGTCACCACCACGCTCGGTCGACACTACACAGGCCGTCTCACGATTTGTATGTATGTCGGGTCTGAGCGACCTGGCACTGCTGGAGACGTACCCCGTCTCCGGGTCGGATTTCCCCAGACGGTCTGAGTCGTGGCCCGGTCCGTCACAGATCCATTTGTATGCACAGCACTCGATAGAGCTGCCTCTCAAACAAAAGCCCACGGCCAGTTGGTCTCCATGACCTGGGGATCTCAGCCACTCCTTTTTGGGGGGAAATGTTACTTTCTTGAATTTTGAACTAGCAAAAATAGCCCAAACAAGGGTGATTCGCTCATAATGAAGGATTCAACCGCAGATGATCGTCCGACTATCTTTATTTAGCCGTTTAAAGCTATAGATCTAGGCCTAAGAACTTGATACCACTACTATATAGCGGGAAATTAATACTGAGTATTTAAGGGGAAAATTTTTGGGTGCCAGCGCGGCGCTAAAACAAAAAAACGATACTACTGGGTTACGGTTTTCAAAGGACTTAATTTGTATCTCTAGCGCCACAGTGTGTTCTATGGAGGTACTGAGCAGTCAGCGAGGTGCGGCCACAAGTCACAGTATAGTGTTGTGGTCTATGGAGGTACTGAACGAACAGATAGGTGCGGTCACGGGTCACAATATAGTGGTGTGGTCTATGGAGGTACTGAACGAACAGATAGGTGCGGTCACGGGTCACAGTATAGCGGTGCGGTGCTGGCGACGGTGCAACGGGCGGCCGGCTGCCCGGCCCGACAGCGTGCAGACACACATACAAACACACAGGGGAGGGAGCGGCCGGTATAATGTACAGAGGGACGGCCGCACCGACATTACCATTCAGACGGCTACCTAAACAGATCAGTGTGTTGGATGGGACGATATACGAGGTTTGTGGAAATGAGACTATGGGTCCGGTCCAGTGGCGCCTCCAAAGTCCTCCAGAAGCAGTTTCGAGGACATTGGAGCGGGTTAGAGCAACACGGGCAATACCTGACCGGCTTAGAGCAGCCCGGGAACGACCGGAGGAGTTTAGATTGGGTTGGAGGCATTGGAGGTGCGACTGGAACAGACCCTATGAGGGAGGCTTGAAAGACAACAGACACACACACACAAACTTATCTCTTAAGCGTAAAATAGCACAAGACAGAACACCAAAGAAGCAAAGTCTCTGATATGCTCGACAGGGTTGAAACCGTTCAAATACGCTGGGATTTTACAGTCACCACAGGAATGGAAAACGAGAGTGATGAAATAATCGGTCAGTAAGTTAGGTCCACATCTATGAACTTTAAGAACTCCTCTCGCGAGTCAAAGTGACCGGTGTGAGGTCCTTGAAGGCGGCGCCCCTCAGAACAGTCTCAGGGGATGTTAAACATGTTTCCAATAACAGTAAGAGCGAAGCGAGGATCACAACACCTGTCAGTGAGCGAGGAGCACCACACCTGTCAGTGTTTGTTACCAAACTTCTCATGTCAGACGCCCGGGAGTGTCCCAAACATCCAGGTCGCATGAGAGCCACACCAGTGTGGACGGTAAGCGGGTCAGGTCAGGTCAGGTCAGGTCGCCGGTGACAGGCAGGGTCGGGTCAGCGCGTGCCGGCAGGTCAGGCCTAGGACGAACAGTCCCCGTCCAGAAACAAACCTTCAGCGTACCGATATACCGTGATGTAAGCTAAAACCTTTACGTTGCCAAATCGACTGGCAAATTCAACAAATCCACAACCTGGTTGGCGGTTCCTCCTGAATGAGACAGGTGTTATGCGCTCTCTCCGGTGATGCTGACCTTCTCCCGCAGAAGCAAATCACAACTGTAGACCACATAAGCTAGCGAAGATCGTGACGCTAGCAGGTGTAGCGCTGGTATTTACCGATGATGTAACAAGGCCGACCCACGGGAGAATCACAACCAATGTCCCGTGTACCGCATAGGGCACTGCTCACGTCCATGCTGCAACTGAAATAATGTCCCCATCCTGTGCCGCGCTCACGAGCCGCCACCAGCCCCAATATTTGAACGCTAACCACACTCCGCTCTTCCGCCACAAAACTCTGTAAAATGGCCCAGATGAAGGAAACCAGCCACCAATAGCGAAAATCTCCCTGTGATCTGCTCAAATTCCTCAGCACGTCCTGCCTGGCGGGCGGCCGAGGCTGCATGTGAGAGATAAAGCCGTGTTCACCCCAGAGAGTACCGCGATAAAGCCGTGTTCACCCCGCCCGGAGCACAGCAACACGACACGCAGACGAACAACACCAGACCACACCACACCGAGAGAGAGGGAGGGAGGGAGAGAGAAAGAGCCAGAGGCCGACAGGGGGACAGAGGGGTCACGAAGGGTGACAGAGAGAAAGAGAGATAGAGATAGATAGATAGAGAGACAGATAGAAGGTACGGACGGCGGAGGGCGGCGGCGCCCGCTCCGGCCTACCTTGCCAACCTAAATACTCGCCGTCTCCGCCTACGGACAGAAGGCAGACAGAGAGCAGACGTCAGCGGCGGCACCGCACCCACCCGCCCTCTGCGGGGGCGCGCCAGACTGTCCCAATCCCACAGCACCCGACACCACGTACTCAGCACCCAACCCGGCGACCCAGGTCAGGACGTGTCACCTCCTCGACGGCGCTCCACCTTTGACATGTTCCGCCCAAGGTATTCCCGCTAAGTCCCACTTTACAATGTATTTTAACGCCAAAATTGCAGCGTAGTTTTTTTTTCAAAATCGCATTGCGGCGAGTATACTTGCAACTAGTTTGGATGAGTGTAGCAATCAATACAGAATAGTAGAAAATATACGTTATGTGCTAGTCACTGCCTTTCGCTTTACACTGTACAATGCGATCACTCAGGTCATTTTGACACTTCTCTCGCTATTCCTATAGTATGTTTGACAAAAGCTGGCACAAGCTGGCATGAGGCGTTACGAGTATTTGTGGAATGTTGTCGGGAAGAACGATGCTGATATTTTCAGCAATTCACGAAAATTAATACATAAAGAAGAGGTTCAGATCTCGCCATTCATCCCATCAGCGACAATTTTTGGGAACTTCTAAAGACGGAATATCCGGTCGTTCTTGTCGAATCTCGACGGTGACTGATCGTGGAGACGTCAGCGTTACTCTACATTTTCATTAGGGCAGGGCAATTATAAAAATCATCAAACGTGAAATCCCTTTAAAGCTCGATAAGGATGCATGGTTTTACAGGACCCCTCCCCATTGTCAGGTCAACACCAATATCTGGGTACAGTGGCGGCGTCAGAGTGGTTTTCCTCGGACGTGTTCATGAGCCCGAGTCCCCGGCGGCAGCGACCTGACCTGACCCCGGCGGCAGCAGCAGCAGGGACAGCAGACCAACTCACCTGGCCGGGTAGGGTCCATACTGGAGGGCATCATAGGCTGGCCAGGAGGCTGCGGACGGGAATAGAGCGGCCGGTCAGTCGTATGTCACAGCACTGACACAATACGGGCCGTGGTTGTCGATGCGGGATGGCTGAGATGATGAAGCGGTTCGAGATGAAGGAGTGTGTTGAGATGATGGAGTGTGTCGAGATGATAGAGCGTGCTGAGATGATGAAACGTGCTGAGATGATGGAGCGTGTTGAGATTATGAAACGTGCTGAGATGATGGAGCGTGTTGAGATGATGAAACGTGCTGAGATGATGGAGCGTGTTGAGATGATGGAGTGTGTCGAGATGATAGAGCGTGTTGAGATGATGAAACGTGCTGAGATGATGGAGCGTGTCGAGATGATGGAGCGTGCTGAGATTATGAAACGTGCTGAGATGATGGAGCGTGTTGAGATGATGAAACGTGCTGAGATTATGGAGCGTGCTGTCAGTCAAATAACGCAAAGTTCGCGTCGGCTTCATTTCGGCATAATACATATACACATGCTGAGTCGCACACTTCAATCAACAAAGAGAGACATAATGGATTGAAAGAAGATTGACATTAATAATTTACTACAGATGGATGAAAACGTCGCATTAAAAAAGCGCCAAGACCATAGTCGGTGATTTTTTTTGGGCCAGCCGCCAGCTAACAAAATATCCAAAGTCAAATTAAAAGCCATGATTAAATATAGTGATGACGGAACACGTTACTTATCGGCGATTTGAGCCAAAACTACCAGACGTTATTAACAGTCAGGTTGACATAACACGGAAAGTACGGCTCAACTCACTCCGTTGAATTCTCCCATGTTGCCGGGCATTCTTACTCCTGGCCTGGGACCGCCAGGAAACCGGGTCGGCATGTACTGTAACAAAATAAAACAGATTAACATAATGCCACACTCACTGGAATATAACGCAGCAGCAGGTGAACATGACGATACATTACACGACAGTCGGACATGTAGCACGACACATTTGGAAACTCCGACATACACTTCCCCACCCTGGTACGGTCGGACCTGCAGCACGTAACACAGCACAGCGACCTGTGGTGGTGAATTGGTTTTTACGGGCGCGTCAACTGCCCGTAAAATCCACTCCACCACCACAGCGCTCGACACAGGATGGACACAGTACCGTACGTCGGAGGACTCAACTCTTGCGACTGGACACCCACCGGGGAAACGGGGAGGGTAGTTGGGGTTTAGGGGAGGCGCAACACACAACAAACACAACAAACAAACAAAACACACAGGACAGTGGACACACACAGGACACAACGCACACATGGGACGAAAGGCACCGAGCATCAGGACAGCATACGCAGAAGCGTCGTTTGCCCTCCTCATTCACCAGATGCCATCACCAACACCACCAATTGTGACGCGGCTGCCACATGTCCCTACCAGCACCTCCACCATAGAGGGCGCCGCAGCTGCCGACACCGGACAGAGGGCGCCACCGACCCACCGCGCCTATCGGCCCAGCTGGGCGGCCGGTCCGGCGGCGGCGGCGGCGGCGGTGGGCGGTCAGGCCCGGCCGCCGCCGATCAGTTGGCCGCCGGCCGCCGCTCAGAGTGTAGGTGCCGGACGGGGCGGGAGCTCCTCAGCGCAGCACGTGCCCGTCATGGCAGCACCGGAGCACCATACCAGAACAGCAGCATCCCCGCCGCTCCCGGTAAGTCCCCGGCGCCAGGCGCGCCACTCATTGCGTCTCTTCACGCTATCAACCATTAATAAACGTCGCCTTCTGTCGACGCTTAAACACAGCCGACTCCGCCGCGTCGGCCAGCTCGGACCGACACAGGGCAGTTCAGTTTAGTTCAGTTCAGTTCAGTTCATTTCAGTATCAGTTCAGTATCAGTTCAGGGCAGGCCAGATCAGATCATCGGAAAAACAGCACGGCACCATCCACCGTCAAGGCGGCGACGCCGACAGGACTGACCAGCGGCCGCTCCCGCAGGCGGCGGTATGGTACGTCTGTCCGTGAGCGCCGCGCCGCCTGCGTCCCCCAGCCTCGCAGCCCTCGTCCGCTCCCAGCAGCATTGCTTATTTACGGAGTAATCACCGCTGACGGCCGCCTGCGACCGTACCGCAGTCCACTCACTCACACGCCGTTCGGTCCTTCCGACTACCAATACGATACAAACACCCCGGGTACATGAAAATGTACCATGGCACAAACTCACACCGATCGGCGCCATCGGCATGACTGACGGACCGAGTACATGAGTGTGAATGATCACCTGACTTACTAGTAACTTGACTCAGTGACCTGTCTCCAACCCAGCTGCCGCTGGTCCTATTTGTGTACTCATACTGGTAGCGCGATGACTGTCTGGTAAATTTGCGCTGAGTGCCACCAGTCCTCGCTGCACCGAACCCAACTGTATTCTAACCTAACTATCGTCTGGCCGCGACCCACGACTGAGTGTGGAGCTCCAGGGGAGGCTCAGCGGTGGCCGGTGTCTCAGTGACCGTTTTGGTAAAGGCCGGTCCGATCGGAGCCGATGCCAGCCGCCCCGACAGACTGATGGACCAGATACGGACACCGACTCCGCAGTACCGAAACAGGACGGCCATACCAAGTGACCGCCGCCACTGTGGCTGACCGGCTGGCCCCAATGACTGATTGGCGGCTTTGACGGTTAGTATGAGACGTGTGTTTACTGCTGAGGTAGTCACTGGATTCTCCGCCGACTAGCAGGCAGTCCTGAGGTGCACCGCTAGTGGACGAACCCACCCCGCTACCCCACCACGCGGAACGAAGCGTCAGCAACGCGATACCGTTCGACCAGAGATCGAATCCTTGTTCACACACTTGCAAAAACAGGCGTGAAGACTCGCGCACGCCGCCTCACAGGCGGCGTCAGTGGGGCGCCGCGTGACACAGAAGAGTAAACACTTCACGCCCTATCTCGGCGCCGGAGACGTACACACACACTCGTCTCAGATAGAGCCGACTGAGCACCCAGCCCGGCCGGCGGTGGGTCAGAGGCGGGCTGGCTAGAGGGACGAAGCCCGCGCCGTCCGCCATCACGTCCCATCGGATTCGACAGCTGGCCACGCGCCGCCCTGGCTCCGTCGGCCGGTCCGCGTCGGTCCGGCGGCGACGTCCGTCCCTAATTCAGCGGAACGGCCCGGCCGGAGCCATGCATCACATCGGCCATCGGGCCAGATTAATCATAAATTACACCGCCGCCGCCGGTTGGAGGCCGCTCGCTGCCCGTCGCCGGTCGGCCGTCGGCAGGCCGGTCTATTTCAAAAGGCAGCAGCGCCGACCGGCCGGCTCACGACGCGGAGCGGCGTCCAGTACCGAGCGGGTACAGCGCTGGTGCCGAGCCGTGACTCGCAGTTCGCGGCCCGAGGCACAAGGCGCCGTCGGGTGCCGCGGTCGCATCCGGTGGCGACCCGCGGCGCGAGGCGGCTCATAATACACGCGCCGATGATTTGTTGCAAATTGCATGAATACATTAATGGCGGTAATGGCGGCTAGTCGAGGCGGCCCGGGTGGGCCGGGGCAACACCCCTACCCCCCACCCCTCCCCCCCACCCGGCGACCGACTTCCCGTCAGGACCCCCAACGGACGGCCCGCGGCAGACCAATGATGATTGGCAAATAATGACCGAAGTAATGACCAATGCAGGCAGTCGGTCGAATTCATAGACCACCCTGGCCAGGGGTTTAAAATTGGCCACCTCCCGCCCAGAGTCAACACCCGCCACTCGCCGGCGACACGTGCACGGTAATGAACGACGCGGCGGTGGTAATAGCGACAGGGGTTGCAGCAGCAGGGTAGCAGCGGCGGCAGAGGGCAAGGGTGTGGTTCAGGACCTGACAAGTAGCAACCCAAGCCGGCCTGACGCTGCTGACTTGCACGGCTGAGGCATGACGTGGGCCGCGTCAGACTCCGTTCCGCGCCGCGAGCCTGTACTGTGTGGTGTATGTGACCTGCCACCGCATACAACTCACCTCACTACACCGCAGACCAGCCGGCAGCCATCTGGCCGGAGGCGCCGGCCAGCTGCAGCGCTGCCACAGCCGAGCGGCCAGCCTGCGCCGCGGATGGCGCAGCCAAAACAAAGCACCGCCGCTCGCCCTCAGCCCACAGGGGCTGACCGCTGGCCCTCAGCCCACAGGGGCTGACCGCTAACACATGCCGACTGCCGACTGCCAAGTGCTAACGCATCCCGGCTGCAACACATGGCGACTCCTAACGCACGGCGACTGCCAACTGCTAACACATGCAAATTGCAGCACATGCCTATTGACGACAGCCAGATCATACCGCCTGCAACACATGCTGACTGCCAACACATGCCAACTGCTAACACATGCCGACTGCCAGCTCGACTGCTAGCAGCGCCGCGCCCGCAGCGGGCGAGCCCACCGACTCCGGTCCGCCGGTCCGCCGGCCCCCGGCTCTGAACTGGCTGATTTATGGAAGTTCGGGGGCGCGTCAACAGCTGAAGTCATTCGGCAGCCCGTCAGTGGTCCGTCTATTTCAGGCGGCCGTGTGACGGCAGCCGCCTCCCAACACATCACCAAACCGGCCCGACTACACAGGACAGATACCGGCAGACACGGGCAGACACGGGCAGTACCGCCCTCGGCCCATGTCCCGACTGCGCCGCTTAGTCAGCCGGCCGCGGCCCGGCCGGGAGCCGGCTTTGATCGGACAATGCCGTGTGGCCGGCGACACGGGGACGGCTCGGCCGGGCCGCGCTCAGACATAACACACCGACAGAGCAGAGCATCGGAGCAGCGCCCACTGACACCGCACTCAGTCACACCCGGACGGCAGAACACGGCCGGCTCAGCACCAGCTGCCGCCGGCCGGCACCGACACCGACACCGGCCGTCGGACGTCGGTCGGTCGGGGGTCGGGGCTCGGGGCTCGGGGCAGACGCTCAGCCGAGTATTGTTGAGTACCTGATGATGGTGTTCTCAGGAATGTGGAAGCTAATCCTCGAACGAAACTGCAAATTATATTGTAAGCACACATAAATCGAAGTCATTAATCTGAAGTACTCAAATATGCCTGATGATGACAATGTTTAATGCCCTCTTTGTAACGATGGGAATGATACTAACTTTGTCAATCTCCCGACTGAATATCAGCATTTACATCGATAAACAGTGGCTGGTCCGTGTTTAGCCCACTGCCAGTTCGAGTTTATCAGCGGTCAAAAAAGCCCGGCTGTCGAGCCTGCCTCTGGCTGCCGCGGCGATGGTGCGTCCCTGGCGCCCCAACCGGCCCGCACCTGCTCACATCAGCACCAGCCGCGGCACGTCGGCACCCCGTCCGGCCCGGGGCGGGCAGCCAGCGGCGAGCGTGATTCGGCAGTCTGATGGCGCTTTAAGTGGTGTGTGACAGGCGCGCCTGCGGTCGGCGGCGCGCGGCGCGTGGCCGCACAGCCCCGGCACACCAGCCGGCTCTCCCCGCCGCCCTAATGGCCGCAATCGGACGCTAATTCGCGGTACGCCGGGACCGGAAAGGTCAGGTGCGTCCCGGAAAGTGCAGCCGACAGCCCCGCGAACGGACGCGGGTGAGCCGTGATGAGGTTCGCCCGTCCGTCGCCGCGGAGGCAGCGCACCTGCACCGCTCCATCGACTCACGGTCCTGACGCCACTTCAAGCCATTGTCATCAGTTGTAGACAAACTACGGCCGCCAGAAAATGATCGAAGAAGCTTGTTACTGCTGGAAATAACGAGCTTATTACATCGTCTGCTGGTAATGGCCTGCTCACCAGTCGCTGCACCGCGCAGGCACGGTAAGGAGAGCCCCAAACCACCACCGAGCCAGCTTACACAACTAATGACGCCGCCTCCCATTCAGGGGCCGGCTTTCGACGAACACAGGCCGGCGCCGCTACGCCTCTCGTTCGCCAGCCCGGCGTGTTACAGGCGGGGGCCCGGCCCGTGTCCGCCCTTCAGACCATTGGGGCGTCTCGGCGCCGCCCGTGCCGCGTGTCGGCTTACATCAGCGGCATAACGCGCCGCCCACACCACCGCCGCCGCCGCCGCCGCCGCCGCGCCCGGGCGGGCAGCGCACGCGATAACGCGGCGCCAGTCTGAGAGCGCCGACACACGGCAGGCGCGATCTCGTGAGGTTGGGGATCAGCCGCCGCGCCCTGCCGCCCGTTACCGGCCCCGTTACCAGATACCTGTCGGTGCAGCCCCCCGGGCGGCCGCCCGCCGGCTGGCACGCCAAGACCGATCACCGCAGCCGGCGGCGGCGCGGCACGACCCGAGTCTGAAGCACGGCAGGGCGCCACGCCACCGTCTGGCCGCAGACCATGTCCTGCCTATGGCGCGGCAGGGGGCCGCAGACCGCGCTAAGTATCGAACCAGGCTAGGTCAAGCCAAGTAGTACTGCGCAGTGCCAAGATGTGTCGTGCCGATACAAGCCGCCACGGGACCGGGGGCGGTGGATTTGGTCAGCCCGGCCGCCGACCGGGCGCTAATGGGCATACCAACGCCACTGCAGCGCGCGGCGCGCGTGTGTGTGTGCGGTCGGCTGAATGCCAGGCCCACAGCCAACTGGCTAATGTGGGCCGCCGCGACGGCGTGCCTCTGGGCTCCGACGGGCGGCCGGTGTCGGGGCTGATCAGGGGCCACCCGAGTCAGCATTCCGTCCGCGTCCCGGTCGTGTGTGCTGTCTGATCCGATCTAGCCGACCCGGTCAGGTTTCAAGAGCACAACGTATTGATTGTCCGCGGCCGGCGACGGGCGCATCTGCTGCCGGGACAGGTCCGTGGTACGACAGTCGGACCGACTGAGAGGCGGGGGGAGGGGGAGGAAGCGACGGAGCAGCTGGTCGTGAGCGGCGTGCTCGAGACCGCCCGCCACGTCCTGTCGCTATGCCGCCCACCACCAAAACACCCGTCCCCGCCGTCCGCCGGCGCATCCCGTGACAAATATCCACCGACCCGCCGACCAGCGGCCGTGACCATTTTCCGCCCATTACCTCTGTCTCCCGACCAAGAGTCGAAGCATAATGTGCGCCGACGCCGGTCATTTGGCGGCAATATTCGGCACACCGCAGAACGTCGCGGGCCGGCGCCGGCAGCCCCGCCCGCGGCCCGGCCGACGCCGCCTCCTCCCTGACGCGTTGTCCACACGCGATGCTGGCCGTGTTTGCACGGCGCCGGCCAGCAGTGCGGCGAAACCGCCGCGACCGCGCTCAAAGCGCCGCGCGCCGCGATCGAAGCGGCGATAAATGACGCGTCAGAACGGGCGGCGGCGCGGCTGGCGGGCGGCGTGTCCCGGGTTCAGAGCGGCGGCGGGCGCCGTGACTGAGCCAGTGAGCCGGGCAGCCGCTGCCGCCGCCGCACGACGCTCCCTGAGCGCTGATCAGGAGTCGCCTCCCTCCATCATTAGTGAGCTGCCTCGCTATCGCCACGGTCGCGCGATAAGCCGGCGACCGAGCCCTATCGCGAAACGAGCAATAACGGGCGCCGCGGCACGGCGGCCGGCCAGTTTTAATGAACGGCCCGCCGCCACGCAGCAGGCCGTGTTCAGCCAGCTCCGCCCCGGCCGTGGGCAATCCGGCCCGTTCAGCCGTGCCCGAACCAGAGCCTGTTCGTCCCGCGGACAAGCTACAAAAATGCGGTCGTTCATGTCCGATATACGGAGCGGATCTCGACTGAGGAGTATGAATCAGCGTCTCGGCGGGCGGCGAAGCGGCTGTTATCGGAATCCCGACCCCAGCGTTAACCTGCGACACGTGTTGGCCAGCCGCGGCGCTGTGAAATCCCGGCGTCACGGAGTTCGTCCGAGGCCCGACACAGCGGTCCGACCCGGCACCGCTCCGCTCCGGTCAGGACGAGGACGAGGGCGAGGGGAGCGGCACGGAGGCCCAGAGACGTGAATCCCGACCCAGTTCGAGTCTGAGGACCGTGATGTGATGATTGGGGCTCCATCGCGGCATTGTTGTTGGTGGGTTTTGCGGTGTGCTTGAGTTCACCGCTCCTGCTGCTGTTTCAAGCTAATAAATAAGTGCCTGCAGCGCTTCTGATGTAACGGTTCGGCCGGCTTATGCGGAGTTTACAGTGTACACTGAGGTGGCGGACGCCAGAAGGCATCTGCCACCAGTCATTTTACCAGACGCCAGCCTGCCCGATCGAAGTTGAATATGGTTTGCCAAATTTGCATGTTGCATTTCAATTTGAATTTATCAACTTCGACCTCAATTCGCCGGACCGACGTCCGGTAAATTGACGGTGGCAGACGCGTTTTGGCGACCGTCACTCTCAATATTAACTCCATATTGCTGGCTAGATTTTGTTGGGTTTCAGTGCTTCAGCCTCCATAAGTCTGCGTATTAGCTTGTTCGATTTGATGAACGGTAGCATAGTTGGCTTGGCTGGCGTGGTGTGGTGATATTTCGGGGTTTAGGGGCGCCCAAACTTCTGCGGTTATTGGCGCCCTCAGGTTGGTTCATGACTGCCCGGTAAGCTCGTCTCCCTCGCTGTGCCCGTCTTGCCGTCGCTGTCTAGACACTTTCAACCCTTCCCTCCCCGGTCGTGCAGCTATGTTCGCTCCAGGTCAGGCTCCGACCCCAGAGAGGCGGTGAGCCGCTGCGGCGCGCCATCTGGCGGTGAGCCACCGTGCAACCGCAGCCGGTGGCTGAGGCTGAGGCTGAGGCTGAGGCTGAGGCTGAGGCTGAGGCTGAGGCTGAGGCCGAGGCCGAGGCCGAGGCCGAGGCTGTGGCGGCGGGCGGCGAGCGGCACGGTCACCGCGCCTGTCAGGCACACGCTGACAGATGTGCTGGAACGAGCCTCGGAACTCCCCGCTCCGGGGCGTGCCAGCCGCCGCCCGTGACACCCGTGAAGAGACCCGGCGCTGCAGGCTTCAGCGAGGCAGCGGCTGTAAACTTTTGCCTCAGTGTGACAATGGCGGCAGGCGACATTTTTTAGGCGCCGTGACGGGTGCACCAGTCGGACAACAGTCTTCTGCGCCGCGCCGCCACGCTCAATGAGCTGCTGAGTCCAGGGCAGGCGCCGACGGGCCGGACCAGGTGACGGTGCTGCTGTCGTGTGCCTTAAGCCGTGACTCAGCGGCTCGAGTTGGAGTTTCTCAGCACGATTCTCGGCGGTTTCACGACAGAGCTCCACGGCTGAGATTCGCGTCTGCACGCAGTTCGGTGAATGACGTACGACTTCCGCAGGTCATTTGGCTAGGCGAGCGCGTTAGGCGGGGGTAGTTGACGGGTGACCGATATGTCAGGTCACGAGGTAGCCGAGGGCGGCGGGGACCGGCGGTCGGTGGCGTCGGGTGGAGGTGTCGGGTAACACCGGCTCCGGCCTCTCGGGAGGCGGAGCTGTTGAATTATGTGACGAATATTCCCTGTCGCTGTCGAAGGCTCACCAGTCGCTGTCTGCTGGCCGCCATCGTCCGTTTGTCTGACGCAGCCATGGGATGTTCGTGTCTTTGTCGACTGCCGAGTGGCATCACTACACCTGTCCTGTCACCGCAGGGCTGTCACCCCGCCCACCGCCAACCAGCCGCTCCAGGTCCACCAACCTGCCGCCCCAGGCCCGCCCACCCTCCTCCAGCAGACCCGTCACCCGGCCGACCGCCCAGACACACCTGTCAACCCGTCAACCGGCCCCGCCGACCCGTCAACCCGTCCACCGGCCCCAACCCCGCCGACCGACAGGAAAAACGGCGCCTGCTTCGTTCGTCGACAGGCGTTTTGCTTCAACATTTTTCACTTGCATGTAAGGGCTTTAAATGATTCTCGGATATCTCCGATTTTGTAATTGTCCTCGTATCATGTTTACCAATAGATGATTCCACAAATGGGCCGTACAAAAACTCTGGCAAATTAGCAAGACAAACGAAAAATACGAGGAAAATACTGATTCCGTGACACTTATATATAGTACACGCCAAGCTTGTCACGCGTCGCAAGTGATTATGGCCAGCTCCGCGAAGCGATCCCATCTTATGTTACAAGCGAACCGCTAATGTCAGCCGGCTCGTACACGGGCTATTGTGTACGGTCCTCCTAAAAACACAAGAGCCGCGTGTCATTCTTGCGCCGTTATTCACGTCCCATCAGATACGAGCCCCACGCATCAGAGCCACTTCAAAGCGTTGATACGCGCGTCGCTCGACACGTCAGCCCACTCAACGGCCGTCGTCCACCGAACAAACGGGCCGGCTCGTTTGCGTGACCGTGCGCGGAAAGCTGGCCAATCGTCGGTCGAGGCGACGGAATATGAACATTGTCACGAACAGGCGACCGACGTGGCCCCGCGCCGCGCGTCCGGCGTCCGCCGCCCATCGTTTCGGTCCGACAGTAATGGTCGCATGTCGCCGCGCGATCATTCAAACGCGCCGCACCATCCCTCGGTGGCGCCGACTGCTCCGGCCGAGTCGGCTGCCGGTCGGTTGCTGGTCGGTTGCTGGTCGGGCCTCGGGTCATTTGTCGGCTAGCGGTCGTTGGTCGGAATACCGGCGGGCGGGGATTCAGATGTTAGCCGCCGATATCCGAACAGGGACAAGAAACGTGCGGATGCCGGCGGTCCGTGTGCGACCTCCGCCGGTCGTGCAGCACGTTATGACGCTTATAGCGCGTCACGGCTCATGTCGCCCCCGTCACGGCCCATGTCGCCCCCCGTCACGGCCCGTGTCGTCCCCCGTCACGACCCGTGTCGTCCCCCGTCACGACCCGTGTCGCCCCCGTCACGGCCCGTGTCGCCCCCGTCGCGGCCCGTGGCGTCCCTGCGACGCCGCACGCCTCCGTTCCAACCCGCACCGTCCCCCGTTCGCCAGCCTCTCTTCCCGCGCTGCCCTAACGTCGATCGCCACTCACTCTGACCACCCCGCCGCGACGACCCCGACCATCCTCCGGCCAGTCACACCCATCGCCCCGCCGCCGCCGCCGCCGTCCACCGACAGAGTGGCCATTGAGCCACCGACGCGCGCGGCGATATAATTGTAGTTCCGGGAGCAGCGGTGGCGACGCCCGCCCGCCAAACCACGCACACGGGGTGTAATGATGGGCTGATGATGGGTTATGGCCGGGCTGCTGTTGGACGGGAGGGGCGGGGTAGTGAGGCTGTGGGGTGTGGGCGGACGGGCAGGGCGGGTGTGGGATTGATGGAAGAGCGAAACGCTTCAGCGGACTTCCTGGCCAACTCAATCCATGTTCGAGTTGTCGAAACAATAGACGTCCCAGCAGCAAACTGTGCAATCCCATCTAGCTAAAATCATCAGTGTTCGACAAAATGGCAGCCTGCCCCAACGGAACCGGACAACAGCGCGCCGCGGTCGTCTCGACTGCGCCGCCACCGTCCCAGGTGCGCGAGCGGCGACCCACGTCGGCCCGGCAGCGCGCGGACATCCAGATCGACAAACTTTTCGCATACTTTGACTGCCGGCAATCTGAACGTCGCGTGACGCGCCGATTGCGAAACTAAATTTACGACTTTCCGGAATGGCAATAGGGTGGGCCGAGTTGCTGATTAAAGACGGTCGCGGAAGCGGCGCCGTGGCGGCGGCGGCAATATGTGTCACACGATTCAGATATTACCGGCCGGCCGGCCCGGTCTATAGAGCGGCCTCACACGACCGACCAGACCTCGGCCGCTCCGCTGTCGGCAGGGGCAGACCGCAGATCTCGGCAGAGATTCAGGCGAGGTTGGGACGGGATGGGAATCATGGAGAAGGGCCGAGCGATGAAGCCGTTATCGTGTCAATGTCATTTTCGAAAGCCGTGATAGCGTTTCGAAGACAGATAGGGCAAGTCCAGTGCGACGTTACAAGCGAAGCAGTGTTACACGTTCTGAGAAGGCGCCGGCAGTCGCATGTTCACATTTCTTGGACAAGTACTGTGTGCTTCGCTCACGAAGCTTCGTTACCAACATCACTTCGCAGTAAGACCAAACGATGTGATTCAAATAATGCGCAAAAGCTGATGTGACGTCCAGCTGAAATGAGACTCATACTAAGATAAGCGTTCGTCCACGCCCACATAGTCTCAACATAGCTTCAGCCGATCACCACAGCGCGGCGACTCTCCTCTCCTTCCCCCCCGTCATTTTCCCAACCTCTGCCCGCCGTCATCCTGCACTCTGTCATCCCCAAGAAGGGACAAGCATCCCCGTCCGGCCAGGATTCCATCGTTCCAACTCGTCCCCGCAGTGTAGCCATAAGGCACTGGCCAACCGCCAGCCAATGTCAAACGCCGATACGCACGTGTTCGCCGTCACTGAACAACAGGCCACAGGCAGCACAGACTGATGGGCTCTGCTGATTTTTTCTCATTTGTCGAATGTCATCTGTTTTGAGTCGTCATGCTGTCTACTGGTGTCCGTATAACGTTTTTGACAGCCGTGACGACGGCGGTGGCTACAATGTGTCACGGTGACGACGGCAGTTGTGACGATGATGAGGAATGTGGCATGGATAACTGAAGTAACTGTAGTTACTTCAGCTATCTATGAAAGTGGTGGTCATGATGGTGGTTATGATGCTAATGCGATGATAATGATAGTGGTAGCGATGATGAAGTAATAGCATCGGTCCGGTTTCATTCTGTTTGAGGGATGATGCGTGACCTGTCTGCCCTTAGTGTGTCTTAATCACTGGCCGCTCAAAACTGTCCCACTATATCACGCCGTCGACCATTCCCCCGTTATCCATCACTCCCCCC
>JARFNZ010158471.1:0-14502 GCA_031763405.1 Balanus nubilus
CCTGCAATCTTCCCCACCTTGGTCCTATCGTGTCAAAGTGTGACCGATCCCGTCGATCACGCGGCCCCCTGGGAGGTCATGTCACGCCCAGAGGCTATATCAGCCGTCAGCTGAGGCCCTAGGGGGGAGCTCCCTGATCGACGGCCCCAATACCCTGGGGACACGCCCGTGGTCCGCTCCCCGATGACCCAGAGAGGGGAATGAAATTGATTTGTAATCCACTCCAATTCATTGCTGATGCTTGAAGTACGAGAAAAGTGGAGGAAGTATATGGCCTCGTAATGGTTCTGTCGCTGACACCACTGTAACTGAAAGTGATGCTAAAACTGGTTTAGTGATCTATGAGGTCCCCGACATTCTTGTGTTTAATCATTCGCCATGAAAAGATGAAGTGATTTAGAAAACAAAGCCTCCAGTTTTCGGCAATGAGCAATGAGCTTCCCCGTCAAACTACTTGCCTATGCCAGGATTCAGCTAAGTACAGTACTCGCGGGATTATCTTTATGAACGCTACCAACCCTTGGGCGTTAGGCCAGTATTTTGTTCGCTCCCATGTTCTTGGTGCAATGCACACCTTTCCAGGTTTGTCATGACATTCTACGTTTGGAGAGTTCGTCCGACATGCAATGCAGCTGCGGCCTGTCGGCCGTGGTGTTTCAGACACAGCAAATTGATCCGTCCCTGTGTTGAATGCTGGTGCAACAGGCTGGAAGCGCTATAAATGTTGGGCGATAAACAGGTGTTAAAAGTTAGCGACGACACACCTGGAAGCTGTCACGTCATTTCCGTGTGAATTTGTTCGATATTTCGTGTCTAATTTAATAACGGTATGGTGAGTGTGATTTGCGATCTGTCGAAGCAATATTACATATAATTTATAGAAATTTGATCATTCAGACTGACCATAAATCTCTTCAAAATTGGTAAAGTATTTAACTATTGCATCTATATTTTGCGAAAGCACCCCAATGGCATTTTTATTGTGATTGTCCTGGGACAGTTGTGATGTTATTCTAGGCTCCAAGGTGAAACATGCTGTGATATGAGTTGTGTCGTGAGAACAAGTACCTAAATGGATGAGTTCGGAACGGAATTGATTTGTTGCTTAATTTTCCACAAAGTTTACCCTGATCTTCGATGAGGTTGTCTAGCCCTCCTGAGTAACTCTTTACTTAGGTGTCGCCGCGGGGAAACTTGCCCCCCCCCCCTTCCTCCACTCAGATCGGTGACCCCGTGAGAGCAATACAAATCCGAGGAGAATTCGAAGTTGGGAAAATGGAGATAGTTTCCCCATGTCTGGAAGTTTACCTGAACACCACATAAGCGATTTTTATCCTCCGAATTTCAATTGATGTCTTAAAAATTAGTTAGGGTCTGTATTCCTTATGTTCCAGTGAATCCTTTTGTATTATAAACTGATACTTCTAGTAAATCTCAGTAGATCAGAAATCAAAGTTGAATCTGTATGAGTCCGTTTTTAGTTCACACATAGGTATGTATATCTCCAGAGTGGTGCAAATTAAACCGGAACATTGGGTAGTGGATAACACAAAGTACAAACGTAGCTGAGGGAAGCTAAGGTGGTTTTATGACTTCACCCCTGGGCGATACATTTTACACCAGACAAAATGGGATTCTGCTGAGCTTTAATAGTACGTCTATGATAGTTGCATAGAAATAATGGAGTTTAAATTATTTCGACCGCACCGCCACCCCCTGGTATCCCATATTGCCTTGAAAAATTGCTCCTTCAACCTGGCGATGCCTAAGAATAATCAGCGTATGCATTTGACCCGCCATTTACTGGTGGGTTTTACTGGGGGGGGGGGGGAATCCCTAGAGGAACTTCGCAATAGCTCAAAAATCAATATGGCTATGAACGTGAAAGCTTAATTGCATTCTCGTACATACATCAATTTGATATCCTCTGTGCAAAAGAATAAAACCATTTTAATATGCATATTTGAGATATAATAGCAAATTATGTGGATTGGTTACACGCGATTTTCGGCAGGCAGGTGCTATCCGTGATAATTTGTTTAAAAAAATCAGTTTTGAAGCAAAATAATAACAAATTGCATCAATAGGCTCATAATAAAACGCTAAGCCATATTTTTTTTTTAAACGTGTGTTTTTAATTTTTGTCATTTTCGTTTTCGACCTTCTAAAACTTAATACAATTTATTTTCCTTTTTGCATACTTTATATAAATCATAATTTGAAAAGAAGTTGTAATTTAATTATATTTATTTTTGCATGGAAATTCAAATAGTATTCGAAAGATATATTTATATGAAATACATGAACAATACAAATTATAAATAGCAATACAAAAGTCATTTTCAAAGCATACCGCTAGTCGAAACCTCTTGCTAGAGCATCACCAACCCACCACCCGTGATACGCCCGCACCAGGTTCACCGGTGGTGAAATTGGTCCAAAAGTGTTAGTGACGCAGGTAGATGGCGACAAGGTCCTTATGGGTCGTCGACCTGATCTCGACCCCAATTGCTATAAAATGAGGTTAATAGGTAAAACGACTATCATTATAATATTATATACCTAAAAAACGCATAAAACATGTGTCTTCCGGCCAACTTGTGACCAATTGTGACCTGACCTTGTGCATGATACATGCTTAGTGTACCTACGACGTATACTGATGCAGTATGTTCACCTAGCTGACATTTGCGAGTACCTTCGCTGAGTGTGGGTCTCGTCCTGTTGATTGTGCAGTTCCTGGAGCCCATGCTGCGAAAAACACTGGAGTTTGACCTTTGACCTTGCCTCAACCTGACACGTGACATCAATTTAGAAATTTCGTACACGTTTCAGTTTTTTAAGCTAGATCATACACTTAAACGCTAAAACATATACTTGATGAGCACATTATGTTGCCTAAAGGTATCATTGTCTGTTCGTAAACATCTAAAAAGGCAATTATGCCAAAAGGCATGATTGTGCGCTTATACAGTGCAACAAGCAACATGTACTGAGTATACAAACCATCTGTCCTGATCTTGCTTATCTAGGAAGCTTACCTACCTGTTTGTACCGCAGTCCATTTGAGATGGTGGCGCGACATGTCCGAGATTCAATCCGCCTCTTCGTAACTCCTCTCTGTCTGGTGTTGAAGTCCACCTGTTTGTGTCGACGTCTGGTCCGGGAATGGAGCTGCTTGTACCGGGACCAACAGGTCGATACGCCAAAGACGGCCGCTCACTAGTCATTCGGTCCGCGATATCGCCACAACTCTACCCGCGATATCGCCACAACTCTACCCGCGATATCGCCACAACTCTACCCGCGATATCGCCCGTGCGACGACCAGTATACTAAAATCGTGTCTTCGAATGCGACTAATTTGGTTGAGAGATGCGGTACACAACGTGCTCATAACATAACATCGCTGTGATGTAGCTGCGAGAAAATCGCGGCGATATTGCGACCGACTGGCCTAGTGTGTGGCCGGCTTCATCTTCCCTCTCTGGTCTGAGGCTGCTTTCGAGACAGTTACACTACCCCAACCCTTGACCCACCGCCAACAAAGGCTCTCCTCACCCTTCTGGTCCGAGTTCTATACTTCTGAACCGGACTATCAGTCAGGGTCCAGTTGGGCGGAAACTAACGTCAACCAACGCCACCGGAGGGATAAAGAACTTCGGCCCCCGGATCAGTTCCAACGAGGCTACCTCACCCAGACCTTGTCCTGTTCGGGGGGCTAACACCGACCCGGCTGCACCGCAGGGTAACTAAACTAAACTACATCTGGCCCTGACACATCTCCAAATAACTCATTCCCGGTCTGGTCTCGTTGTCGGTAACTGACTTCCGGGGCGACGCCAGAGGGACCCCACGGCGGGGAGGGGAGGGGAGTGGAGGGAGAAGGGGAGGGGGAATGGGACGGGGAGGGGGACGGGGAAGGGGAGGGGGAAGGGGAGGGGAAGGGGAAGGGGAGGGGGAGGGGAATGGGAGGGGGAATGGGAAGGGGAATGGAAGGGGAGGGGAAGGGGAGGGGAATGAGAGGAGGAAGGGGAGGGGGAAGGGGAGGGGGTAGGGGAGGGGGTAGCAGGGACTCCCCCATCCCATAGATCATTCAGGCTGAATGAAGTGTCGCTCCTACCGTCGTCGGGAGTCTTTCCTTTACAATAATTATATGACATGCTGCTGAATGCTGTCTTTTCAAGGCAAGTGACTGCAAGGAGTCATCTGATAACCTTGGGACAGGAAGAGGATTTCGGTGGCTTTTGTTCTTCTATTAGGCAACATGCAAGTTCTGAAAATGCTCTTTTGATTATGCATATCCAAAAGGCATAACATATTTTTTGAAGAATCTTACAGTGTCGAGTGTGCACCGCTTCCATCATTCCATGCTATGCAATGTTGCTAGCTGTTGTTGAAACTCTCCGAAGCCAATCGAAGTCCCAGTTATTAATCACTAATCACAAAATATTCGAACTTGAACGTGCATGAAGACCATTCTCAATGAACTCAAAGTTTGCCACGACATGTGATCTGCAAATGCACACACTTCCACCGATGAATGATAATCACACACGCAAACACATATCAAGCTTTACAATTGATAATCAAGACACAATCTGACAGATGATGTGCTGGAAACAAATGCCACACTCGACTATCAGACCATCATATGTCCTGTTGGTGTCACCTGTCTCCTGAACTAAGTGCCAAGCTGATCTGGTAATTATTCTTCTCGTCTTTAGCTTAGACTGGTATTAATTATCAGTCTACCGCAGCTGGTTTGGGGTGGGTTGTCATAAACCAGAAATGACGATATCTTTCCTGCTAACCGACGTCTTAGGTCTTGTTTTCAGAGGCTGGTTGTATCCCTGGAGAGAGAAGACTATTCGTAAAGCAGAATAGTGCCAGTCTTTGCCAGTCTCTGTCGCTGATGAACATTGTATATAATCGCTCCGAAAATGCGAACTATATACGACGGAGATACGACTGTCAGGACGCTGCTGTGTTCGGTGGTGACCCGAGACACAGGGGCGACACGTTATCTAGGTGTGGTAATGTTAAAGGGAGTGTGTATACTGTTTTTTATCGCCCAAAACATTTATCCTACAATAAGTAGCTATTGTTTTCACGTTCAAATTGAATGAAAGTCATAGATAAGCCTCAAATAATTGAATTTTCGCATGAATTGTTTCAGCTTATTTCGGTTTTGAAGCGACTTTTACTATGATGAAGGCAAACATACGAAAGAAGAAGTAATGTAATATAGCGCACGTAAGACATTTTATGACTGTGATGACGAACGGCAATCGCAAACAAACAGTCTAAGCAGAACCGGGGCTCTGTTTGAGTGTTGCTATCAACGCTCACGAGCTGTTTTATAAAAATGTGATTGGTTTACATTATCGGTACGTTGGCAAGTTTGCATCGAATTCTAGTGATGGAAGCAGGCTGGGGTAACATTGATAACTTTTGTGATCCGCACCAATGCTGGGTAAACGGAATATCTCAGCAGCTAGGGTTTTACTAAAGGAATGCAAGTATGACATGATTCAGAAAAATCTGCCCCACAATTCCGTGTCCATAACTCCATATCGCCAATGTCAGTAGACACACTACCTTTAAAGTAACACGTCTCTGTAAAGTCTTGAGAGTTGTGATGGCGTGATGCCGGAATGCTTCAGTGATGACACCTTTGAATGTGATGGGTTACTCTGGAAGACGTGAGATTTTCACCAATCGACGTCTAGTTTTCAGCTGGTAGTCTGGAAGTGTTGAAAGTTGCCTGTGTCCGAGAACTATGGGGGCCGCCGGCGCGCGGAGGTCCGGTGGTTCAGAAAGGAACGACCTTCGTCTCTTTAGGTGTACCGATCCGCAGAGCATCCGACACTCACTCGGCAACTTGAGGGATCTCTCCCTGTCCCTGTCACCTGATCCTGGAGTTGCGTGCGGTTTTAGTGTGAAGTCGAAGCTTCATTTATTAGGTCGACGAGATATTATTTGGAACTTCTCATGGAAAGTAGCTCCAGCTACGACGCAAGGTGGTCTATTTATCCGCTATTTCATATAATCAGCTTGATAGTTTGTTGCTCAAATCTGATAGCGTGTTTCGGTCGTCTGTTCATCCATCGGCAAGGCAGCTTCCCTCTCGCCTTCCTCTTCCAACTTCTCCCGGCCTGTTTCTCCGGTCTCCCTTCGTAGCAGGCAGAGCATGGGTCACAGCGGCTCTGCAGATGAACCACACACCCTCGCCTCATCACTGAAACAGCTCGAACGACCCCGGACTCCTACCGACAAGCGGCGCGACCTCAGCGGTACGCCGCCCGAGCTGGTTGCCGGATGGAAGGAGTTCGACAGCCTGGAAACCTTCGTTATTATGCAATAAACTGGATCGAATCGCGCTGTAATTATTCAATAACAAACGACAATAACAACGGGGTTCATTTGATGCTACAGCTGAAGGAATGTGGCTGAACCGAAAAATGTAAACCGTCAAACGTCAGGGAGTACCAAATATGTCCTCTGTGTGTGCTTGCTCAATGCTCATCTACTTACTATATGCCTAATCTTCTACATGATTCTTTCCTGAATATTACGATACACGAAGGAAATAATGCATGCAGGACATACTAATTATGATGCCTATCAGGCCTTTAACCCATGGCGTGCAGAACAGTTCTTAAACTATGTGCGGGCGTGTAGTATTTGGTTTGGTTTGACCGGTTCTGTGACTTGAATCCCAGAGAAGAAAACAGAGGAACTGCTACCGTTAAAACTTGTTCGGCCTACACTTTCGGAAGTAACCAGGAGCCGCTTAATCCGGGTTTAATCTGGGCAAAGGCCAAAGGTCAATCATTTCGAGCATTAGCTAAATTTGGAAACATGCGTTTTCAAATTCGTAAACATTGTTATTAGTGGGAAGAAGCTTGCCGATCATGTGAATCATTTCGGAATTTTGACTGATGTATATCCTGAATTTTTAATTGGATAATCAGTTTGTTATTATTTTATTAGTCAGTCAGAACTCTTCAATGGTTCAGTCAGTTTATTATTTGCAAGATCGATGTTTTTGAAGCTTCTTTTTCAAGATCATGCACAGCAAAAAAAGGCATCACGATCGGTAGTATCGTTATCAATGAAGAATTGTTTTGCATAGGCGTTCAAGATTAGATATATTTCTCTGTCTCTGTCTCTATCTTTGCCTTTGTCTCTGTCGCTGTCCCTGGCCCCGCCCTGTCTCTAATTTTCCCCGTCCCCTGAAACGCCATTTTGCGGTTGCTCAAGTCACGTGAAACGCTTATCCGTGGCATATTTCCATGAACAAATACAGAACACACGCGATCCGGACGTCACAGCTCACATCACAAACGTCACAGCTCACATCAGAAGCCGTGTCCTGTCGGGGGCAGGCAGCACAGGCAAGCCACCCTTGTGGCTTCCGGTATGACATCATAACTTTGTTTGCTGCGCTCCAGAATTGGACTCGACCGCCATTTGAGTGACCTGTTCTCTGCCGGTGTGGCTCGCTCATTGTTTTATTATTTTGTGTTGCTGCGTCACTCGTAGACTTTATCACTGGCTGTCGTAAGGAAAACTGGTTTTGTTTCATTGTTTGTTTTTCAGCGGAGTTTGTTGTCGCTCTCAAAGCGGCCCTCCAAGCCCACAGAATAAAAACAAACTCAGATAACAGTGAAGAGTTGAGGATAACGGTCAACCTTTGTTGCCTTTTCCTCGTATATGCAAATTAGAGTATCATAACTGTAAGATTGAAGTTCAAATGATGTCTTGCTTTACCCATAGGCAAGCCTTTTGGAACACCACCCATAGTTGTAGCTACCAAAAACATATTTAATCCTTCGAAATGCTTCACACGGTCGCAGCTGAATAAATACTCGTAAAATCCAATTCCGCTTGGTTTCGCCGCGGCTAGTCGCGAACATGTCTGACACTTTCGACACTTGTTTATAATGATCTACAGCCACCTTATCTTTCGCGGCGGCGTGTGTGCTTATCTGGGAGTTTTCGTTATCGCTGTGCCATTTGCCTGCAAATTTGCCGTCTGGTGCTTGCCGATAACATCAGTTTCTCACAGCCAATGTTTTTTTGGGACACGGTCACACAAGCTGGAAACGGGCGGCTTGCCTTTGAGCCCATAATCATCCGTGCATGCGTTTGCCTCGCAACGGCATCTAAGTGTGAGTTTGAACGCAACCTTGCTGGGATCGGGGGAGCGGTGTTGCGAATGTGATGCCTTCATCACGGTCGCTTAGCGCTCGGGACGGCTTCTGCAAAAATGTTGCATGTGACAGAAATTGAACGGAAATAAGATGTTCACGATTGCGTGCAGAGCGTTGACGCTGATTGCCTACTATTGTTAGAGATTGATCTTGGGTTATCAAAATGTAATGCAGAGCTCCCTCGACCGCGGGGCGTCAGGTGAGAAGATTCAGAGATTGAGTTTCAGCATCATAACCGTCAATACCTACTAAGTTCAGAATCGATGGAGATGATTTTATGTGTTTTTTTACGTGAGTTCCAAAGTCGAATATCAGTTGGTCGAAGTGTAAAAGTATCAAGTGTAAAAGGCAAAAACGAATTAGTCGGCTGGCTAACTTACTTTCTTGCGCTCTAGGGCTAGAAATCAGTCATTTGTATCGTTCGATGTGCTTTTTTACGTGACAGTGGCGAAAGAGCAACGCAAATTCTGGTCTTTGATTCCAGCAGATACTATAAGCATTCTCCATCGCGAAATGTTCGTCCACAAAATATTGCAGAACTATATCGGAACTGGACTTGATCGATGGATGGAATGGAATGGATGGATGGATTCGTGAATGGACGCCATCTAAAATGCTGTTCCTCGGGCTCCGTTGTCTACAGTGCCAAAGAGTCAAGTCAAGTGTAACGTATTTTGCTACCAAGTCCGAAGGTTTTCAATCTCTTTGTAGAAGTTCCCGAGTTGGCGTTGCCCACTGTTTTGCACTTCATGGTTTAACCAATCTGTCTGGCTCTTAGAAAACATGTGTTATTTATGATGGCGATACTTTGCATAAGTCATGCATAAGCGTATAGTGTATGTTTGTACCGTAACCCAGTCTTGCTGGTTCATGCACCTACTGTGTTTTCTCTGACCAGGGCTAGGGGAGGAAGGTGGTTGTTGCTCAACGCTATGCATAATTAACAATTAACTAAAGTCCTCACTTGAAGTATTTAATCCCCACTTGAAGTGTTTAATCTCCACTTGAAGGGTCTTACTTCATTACAGTAAGAAAGATTGACCCTTCTCTCATGATATCAAAAGATATTTTTAAGGACAAACAACACAGAAGTCTTTGAGAAGCTTTCGGCCTTGCGCCTCCATTCAGCTCTGAGCTGAATGAAGGCGCAAGACCGAATGCTTCTAAAAAACTTATGTTTTTTCTGTAAAAAAACACTTTTGGCATTATGAGAGAAGGGGGATGAAATAATATTCTGATAATAATTACCATGTCTCTCAAAACAGTGTTGAGAACTATTGAAGGTCTGACTTTACACTACACCGGAACCAAGCAATTCCTCAGAAAGAGAAACGTGGTCTATTGAATGACGCACCGATATTGTGAGATGCTGTTAAATTGGGAAGTCAGAGCGATACACAGAAAAGATACTTCTAGCACCTTTGGTCGACGTCACAATTCGATTGTCGTCAATGGTAATAGAAATACTCTCAGCGGCCTCTAATTTCAGATGGTCAGAAATAAAAATGTCACTAGTGCCTCCCTGATCAGGAAAAAATTATGCTAGTGTTAGCTATGGCGGTGACATGTGTGTGTGTGCGTGTTTTAAGGCCTCTTAACTTAAGTCAAATCCGTCTCGATGACTTGTTGATGAGACACAATTATGGCTGTTTTTAATCCATCTCTTCTCTCAAACAGAGCTCAGGATCGTGATGTTTATCATCTGGATGTGTTTGTGCCTCTGCCAAGGATGCCCTTCTCACAAAGGAGCTCTGGTATTATCTTGGTCTCTCGCTAAATTAAACGAAATGAGATTGTTTGGCATAGTGGAGACTTACTGTTGGGACGTGCGCTTTAAGTTGTTGATGTCAACCGACAGTCTGAGTTGTGAGGCACATTTGGTACACTTTACGGAGTGATTTAGTTTACCCATTTACAGATGAAAAGATGATTAACTATACATTACGTGTGTAGTCAGTTTTGCTTTGAATCAGACTATACTTCTGATAATGTGTGTTGTTCTGTATTTTCGACTTCGACCCTAAATGAAACGGCTGGTGGGTAATCGTGTCAAATAGATAAAACTAAGGAGTCCAAAGTAGACATTCCGAACTTGTAGTCATTACGAGAGCCCTATGAGTCAAATCGAGCTTAAAAAACGTGCCGTCAAAGATGATGAACCTCCGTTATGACCCCGCTGATCGGGCACTACATACAAATCAAACAGCACCTCACGGGAGGTTATTGATGTTCGGAGCACGACGACAAGATCGTGCTGTCAGGTCATGATGAGCACGATGCCTGTCCGGTGCCTTGGAAGGTTAGCTGACATTCGGTCGGTCTTCCACGGTGATAACTATCATCCTCAGATCCCGACTGGATGATTGACGTCAGCTTAAAGATTAGACGGACGACGCATAGATCAGCTTATCTCTCAGCCTGTTCCCTGATGTTGTCTGATGTGCTACATCATGGGGCAGATATGTGTCGTATGTCTTGTTTCGTAGTACGTCAGGTCGCCCCGTGACGTCACCTGACATGTTGTTACGTCATTCATGACGTCATGCTGTGTGTTAATTCTGTGGGTGAATTAAGTCGTGTTTGTGTCCTCACGTGAGACTTCTTACCTTACCAGTGGCTTGGCCAATGACCCAACCTGGCATGGCATGACTGACCTGACGTGACTTGGCCAGTGACCATACCGCCGACCGGTGACCTGACCGGTGACCTGTTCGGTGGCCCTACTGACAAGACCAGCGTCCTAGGACCAGTGGCTGACCTCAGACCCGCCTCCATGAGTCGCACAGAGCCTGAACTTGTGTGCACAACATACATCAGTCCGTCCATCCATCTTGTCGCAGGTGACCTGAAGACCGCCACCGCCGGCAGACTCTGTGGAAGATGGACGACTGTGTATGTAATGTGTATGTCTGTGTGTAGATAATCAGTGTGCTCCGTTGCCGCGTTGTTGATACAGCCCTTACAGATTTGCGTTGTGATTGTGTGGTGTATCTCCGTGTTTAGAGACTGATTGTTATTTTCTCTTTCAGGTAAGGTTTTAAGACTTGGTGAATCAAGGTGTTATTGCTGATATGGATGCTACAAAGTCAGCATTCTTGGTGAGTGTGGCTTAAATGTCTTATTATACGTACGTGACAAGAAAATCTTCGTCCATGATTCCTCCTGCAAACATGCCTTAGGAGAGTTATAGGCTATTGTCGTTGCATGTAGGGCCTTTGCTCATGATAATACGGAAAGAAAACGCAAATAGAAAATTGGAAATAGAAGAACTAATATTTTACCTTCCGGCTTCATCAGAGTTGACAAAATCATTGATCAGAGACTCATCAGAGTTATTCTTGCTGCCCTCAAATTGCATTATCCACGTTTCGAAACACAAAATTTATCGTACACTTTGAATGTCCACTACTTTCCTCTGTCACAGATCACCTGCTCTATATCTTTCCCGGTGCTTTCGCGCGGCGTTCGCCGACCAGCGCAGGAGAACTGAACTGCAATGTAGCTTATTCAGCTAGGTCACCGGTGCACAGAGCCGTGCAAGGTTCAGTTACTGACTGTGGTTCCCCTACACTTGTCCTGCATTATACTTGCACTGAAGTGGGTCTCGCTGCCCCGCAGACTAATTCTCGCTAGGGAAGAAAAATCGCAAGGAATTCCCGCTGGGAATAACGATGTTGTGAATGCCAGGATGTATGTGCATTCCGCTGGTTAGATTCACGGTTTCGTAGCTGACGACGGCTCGTAACTTGCCAGTTAATGAGCTAAAAATTGGGACTGTGGACTGTGGCGCCCTTGGTTAATGAGCTGTAATCTGCGACTAACAGAACAGCGTGTGGCTCGTAGCGTGACTTAACGCGACGAACCTTATCCCATGAAGTCACGAGCCTTATCTCGTGGCTTGTTTTTCCCGAGACAAGAATTGTCGCCTGGCCTTTCCGGCAGCAGATTATATTGAGATTATATTGAGTTCATTACTTTGAAACAAACTCAGAAAAAGCTCGTTATCTCACGAAATTCACAACCCACAAAACTCCGAACGAGCGTCGCATGCGGCTAATTCGCAGTAACTCAGACGTTACGGACCACGGTGACTGAATGGTTCCGCTCATTGGCCGTAACGGGGCGTCACGGAAATACGATTGTCCGGCGTCAGGCCGTGGCGACACAGCGGCGGGCTGGGCTTCCGTCGGATCTGACCTTTGGAAAGGTCACACGGCACATACCGGCCAACAGGACGGTGTGGCTGGAGGGAGTCTGGCCCTTGGGTGTGACACATATGGAGTTGATAAGTATGTTGTTTTTGTGTTCTCCGGAGACTTAAATAAGGCATAAGGTCTGGATAATTGAATAATGTTGCCTATTGAGGCAACCTGCAGTTTTCCTTCGAAATCCGAAATTAAATAATGTTATAATTTGTGAACTGGATGCATTATCATCAAACTGATTTTTTGTATCCATGATTCATTTTGTTGGATAAAGTATACTTAGAATAGACTCTGAGTTGTGGTACGAGATTTGCCAATGTCAGACTAAGGACTCCAATGTCAGACTAAGGACTCCAATAAATATGAATGTAACTGGCAGTTGACAGTCAATATTAATGTCTTGAACGGTTGACTGTAACACATATCTGCAAGATGCCAACCTCGTCCTGATCTCACTCGCTCCTTTCACCAATCGGTGTGATGAGTTGGCAAATGTGGTGGGTGCACACTGCTGAGTGCACAGTGCACAGAAGTGGGCTCACGTTCTGCAGCTGCGATACTTCCTTGCACATTCTGAAATGCTTTGTCATCCACAGGGGAAAAATCCCGGTATGCTGTCACGCTATGCTTGTTGCACGATTATGAACTATGATATTTCAGGTTGTAGAAAACGCAATAATTTTGCCTTCGGAGGACGTTTGCTATGCGATCAAGCTCTATTTACTTTTGCCACTAATTCTTTGTGTCACAAATTCAAAGGTTCGAAACATTCAGGGCATACTAAACATACTTCCAAAAATATTACGGATGTCTTGTCTCTCAAGACTGCAAAACTGAAAATTTGTCGTCCGTTAAGATGCACGATTAAGATCAGATCGTTACGATAAGATGTTCGATACGATTAAGATAACAGAACAGCATGCATTCCTACAAACCAGCATCAGACCAGCAAACATTCCTACCTACAATATACATTCCGTTCGATATCCCCGCTAGACAATCAATGGTAGTTGCCAAGGAATACTTAGACCAAAATAGTTCAGACCACACCAGGAAGACGCGTCGCGTAGGCAGCTATCGTTACCTTCGTGGGTTTACTGCATTAGGTTACGTCTTCGCACTGACGGACGGACATGCTCATTTTATGACTTAATGTACTAATCATTCGAGGCTGCCGCTGCATTTTGTACGCCCGCGGTCTGCCTGGTGCATGCTTGGGGTTGAAAAAGTTATTATCTATGTCTCTCTGTGGTTTTTTATTTGGCTTTATTTGGCTTTTTACCGTGCACTGCGACCTTATTGATGTTGGCACATTGTGCATTGTACTGGATGTGTCACGCAATGTTTCATAAGACTGGTGCACAGTGCGCTGAGTTTCTGGATTCCTAATAAGGCATCCTTCAACAGTATCCTTCAACATTCGCTTAGTGTTTCGGCCTGGACTTAAGAATGTCTGTCAATCATCGAGCATTTTGTTCCAATGTGTTAAGGTCAGGCTCAGGTCATTCAGGTCCAAGTTGTGTTCAGATTCAGGTTTATATTTTAGACCCGACCCGCCCGAAACCCATTCCAGCCAGTCGTCAAAGGAAAGAGTAGGCGATATAACAAACAATGTTGTCCTATGAACTTCCGACTTAAGATTATCCGGGATTGCTTGGGAGACATAAAGGGACAGAGTGGCTGTGATAACTCCCGCCACAGGATTCCGCGAGACTTTTGGTATAACTGACTATGTCTGGAAACATATCCATACAAAGAATCCTCACCATCGTAAAACAAAACGAATATTCTTTTAAATTAATTGCCGCGCTGGCAATAATTCACATTCTCTGTAGTATCGCGCCGACGACAATGAGCTGTGCCCCTGCGTCGGTCCGGCGCGAGACAGATGACCTTTTCAAAGGTCAGAGACCATCTCGGGCTCCGCTCGGTCGGCACTGGCGGTATTTTGGCCATCGGCCGATATTGAGCCGGCCCTCTAAATGCGGGCACCCACTCTCTTCCGAGTCGGTGGTAGGGGGGGGGGGGGGGGGGTGACGACGGAAAATTTACCAGAGCGGCCAAATGCCCCCGTTGTT
>JARFNZ010158582.1:0-16288 GCA_031763405.1 Balanus nubilus
CCCCCCCGCCGCCCCCCCGCCCCCCCCCCCCCCCCTCCCACCCCCACCCCCGCCCGGGCCCCGGGCCTGAGGACAGAGGACTTCGGGGGGGTGGGGACGGTGACGAGAGGGGCGGATAGTTGGGGAGGGAGCGGAGGAGGGGGGAGGGGGTGTCCGTCGACGGCTGTGTTGGGTTAGCCGCTCCGTATAACTGGAATACGACGCAACGAGAAATTTGAACCTTGAAGGATCTGGACGAGATAACATGATGGTAATTACTGAAGGTTTTGCGGGAGCTTGTCAAGTTTATTTCCAAACTCTAACTTCCTACATACCTATTTAACTTTCAACTTCTCTATTCAACTTTCTGCATATTTATTTTGTTATTGTTTCTAGGCGTGAAATGTTTTCAGCTTTGAAACCGATTTCATACAGAGGTATGTTAAGTTATATTGTGTAATAATTGTTAAGCTAAGAGTTGTTTAGGTTTGGTGTAGTGTTGATAAAATGATAATGAAAGACTTATACAAAAATTATCTTAAATATTCAAGGCCAGACTTGAGCCAAAAAACAATGCTTATGGCTGGAATCATGTTGTTCTAAATATTTGAGCTAATTGCCTTACTTGTACCTGTTACCTACATTTTACTCATGATATATTTATAGATAAACGTGTCTGATTGAAAAATGTACTTCGTGAGTTTCATTCTAGGGAAATGGGAAGGTTGAGAATCAGTGCTAAATCCCATCGGAAATTTCATATAAGGAAAAATCCTAGTAGGAAACGATGTTCGAGTTAGCTTTAACTTTGCATTTGTGTGATTTGCATACAAAATGAAAATAGTCGTATCATTAGTTGAAACAATTAACATCATCATGCAAATAATCGAAGTTTACTTCTCCATTTTACTTCTCGTCGTCACTTTTTATCATGCAGAGGACACAATATTGACCTCATAAAATATGCTGGTTGATCAAACTTGTCGAAATGTTCCTGCTTTCAATAGCCATATCATGTCGAGCTAACGTAGTTTGCAACCCAATATGAATAGTAACATATACATACCTTCACTCGATTCCACCCAGTTACAATATTTTCAGAATCATTTCAAGCAGTAAATTTGGTGATAGTTCGGATGATGTATGTTGTTTAATCGCCCTTCGCCGCACAGCTAAAACAATAAATACTAAGTACATCCCTACTTTGTACCCAGTTTCTCCTTTCCCTTTGTGTTCCTCTGCAGTGTACTATCCTTCACCAGCTGACCCCACGGGGTCATCCCTCGCCGCACTGTGCCCAGTGTCCTGCCTCACCTACCCCTATCCCCCCATCTCCACCTTTCTCTCCACGTGAATGTGAACAGCGGACTGTCCACGTGAATGTGAACAGCGGACAGTCCACGCGAATGCGAACATCGGACTGTCCATGTGAATGTGAACAGCGGACTGTCCATGTGAATGTGAACAGCGGACTGTCCACGTGAATGTGAACAGCGGACTTGGATCATGCCACCATGCTTCCACATGCCCCCTTTGTCCAACCGCGAGGACACACTGTAGCTTCACGTAAACTGGATCTACGAAGGCATAATGTATCTTCGTCGCCATACCCGTATCCATCCTCGAGCGTAGAATGTATCTACATTCTACATCCCTCCCCATGTCTAACCGCAATGGCAAGCTAAATCTACACTCAGTGTCACTCAGTGTCACTCAGTGTTACTAAGTGTCAGCCCCACAGAGTGACCTGTACCATCAACCCGGGACCTCGGCCGTCCCGCCAGAGTAACCTGTACCACCAACCCGGGACCTCGGCCGTCCCGCCAGAGTGACCTGTACCACCAACCCAGGAACTCGGGCCGCCGGGCCGTCGCGTCGCTCCGCCGTCGAGTGGTCCACTCCGCCGTCCAGCGCGCCGTCCCATCTCTCTCAACCATCCATCCATCGGACTATCTCTGTCCATCTCTGTCCATCTCTGTCCGGCGACATCTACCTATCGCAGCCGGCTGCCGGCTGACCAGTCGGCCGACCCAATCAGCCGTCGCCGTCGCCGCACCCCTTTCATCTCCAATCGAGCGGAAAATGCCTTTTTGATTTTGTTGCCGACGCCGGTCGGCGGGCGCGGGTAAAAAGACAACACGGCGCCCGCGCGGCGCTCCGGTACGCGGACGGAATGCGAGACGGAGACGGAGGGACGACGACGGAGACGGAGACACGGCAGACAGGAGACGGAGGAGACATGGAGAGACGAGAGGAGACGGGAGACACGGGAAGAGACGAGGAAGACGAGAGAGACGAGAGAGACAGAGTGGAAGGGAGGAGGCAAGCAAGTCATAAGTGTCGCACAAATGTGAAATGTGAAGCATCATCGGAAACTCAGTTATGCAGCGTAAAGGCATGACAATTGCTTGGTTCCCATGGTTAGGTTGATCGCTTTGAATTGTCGATTTCTCGTTTTTCATTTCAATAATTTGATTTTTTGGCGTTTGGTTTTTGCTTTATGGATTCGATTTGCAATGTTTTTTGCTCTATTGAGTTGATCTTTTCGTGTTTTTCCCTTTTTTCGCTTTTATCACTTCGTCTTTTACGCTTCTTTTTTCTTTGCTTCGCGTTTTGTGCTTTATAACTTTGCTTTTTGAGCTTTTTCGATCCATTGGGTAACAGCTCGTCGAGCTAGTTCCATCTATCACTATGGAACGGAAGCTTCTCACCCCCTCCCCGAAAAAAAAATGATGAAGAAGCGAAAACGCGCGCTGTGTAGAGGGTAGCCTGTATTCTGGTTCAAAGGCTTGCAGACGGAATATCAAACCACTCATTTTTCACTGAGCCAAACTGACCAAACACGCTTCATCACGACGTTCAAGCCACAACGATACGGGATAAATTATTAAAGTCCACAAAAGAACAACTGAGCGCTGTGCAGAATAAACGGCATTGGAATATCGTTAACCAGATGTCAATAACGCGACTTCTCCCTGAGTACATCCCTTCTCTCTTCTTCGCTGACATCACAGCGCGGCGAACTGCCCTGCCAGCCTGGGGAACGCAGCAGACCTGACATCCTGACACCTTTGACAGGCGTCAGGACAGGGCCGCGCACAGGAACTTCACTTCACTCGCACAACACCAACACCGACGCCTGCGAAATCGCTCAGAAACGTCATGTTTCAGCTTTCCACCCTGCGCCGGCGAACGCCTCATCGGCGCCACAATGCGTGCGCGGCGACCCGAGAGCAGGGCGCTCGCGGGGAAAATAAAGCCATCTGAGCATATCTAATTGCGATTATGTTGTGCCAGTGATCCAGGCATGTGTCCGTCCTAATCGGACACAAAACGGCGTGGCCGAACAAGCGCCGCTGAAGCGACGGGCATGTCGCCCCGCGCGACCCTCAGTGGGGAGGGTCGGCTGGAAGTCAGAGAGGACGGGGGGCAGGGCAAAGGACCGGGCGGGCCCCGCTTTGGAGTAATTGTGAGTGATGTGGGGTGCTGGCTGCGTGGCCGTCTCCAACGCTACCATCGTCCTCCAAGGTTCCAGGCGACCGAATCACAATGTTGTTTTTTATGATTCCCTGACAGACCGCCTTGCCGTTCTGCGGTGAAAAGGTCGTTTTGTGCGGGCGTCGCTCTTCACCGGATCGGACGGGGACGGCGGTCAAATGGCAGCGGCGGCGGAACCTGACGTACCGACAGAAAGAAAGCAGCCAGTCCAGGCAAACACCGACCCCAGTGCCCCGTACAATGGCGCAGGGTCGGCCGCCGCGTCCGACACAGACCCGACGCGCCGGAGACAGACGGCAGCGCGGTCGGCGCGGCCGAAACAAGCGCTGCGCAGCAAGTGCCGCGGAGACAGCCGCGATGCGGTCGGCGCAGCGGAGACAGACCCGACGCACAAATACTCGGCTGACGAGCGATGTCTTCGGTAGCGGCCAACAGGTGGCGCTCGTTTGAGACACCGGACTGCTCAGACGACCTGCACTCGGGCGACGGTGTGGGAGGTATTGGCCACAAAAACCGGCTAAAATGGACCAACAGAGGTCAGAGAGCAGCCACACCAGCCACAAACAGGCTTATTTTGACGGCTCGCCACCGGACAGCAGCCCTCCGCCCAGTGTCAGAGACTACAAACAAGAGATGTTTTTGAATGGAGTATTTATGGACATTATGTAAAGTCATCGTAAGCGCACGTGGTTTAATTTGTTGGAAGCAAAGGCAGGAATATTGGGAGAAAGCTGCAAACAATGAATGCAGAACATGTTTTCGTGCAGAACTTGTAAGACCATTTATTTTATAAGTGGTTAAGGCATTGCGAACAAAGAGCCTTTAGGTGTGATTGGCTTTCATATACAAATACAACAAACAATATATTACAATATATTACAAGATATAACAATATATATTACAATATATTACAATATATTACAATATACTACTATTACACCGTGCATCACTCTGGTAACATGGTCATAATTCCAATCCGAAATAAAATATCATAACACAACGAATAAATGACTGACTGAAATATTCAGAGCGATATACTGGTCTCCACGATTATTTTTGGCATACGAGTAGCTCTCATCATCTCTACTGCAATATTGACAGCATAGTTGTCAAACCATCAACTCCGACATCAAAATGCTATATGTGAAAGCATTTGCGACACGAATCAGAATGCTTTGACTCAAACATCACATCATGCCAAAACACCTCTCTTCACGTCACTTCATGACACCTCACGTGAAATGAAAACTTCCGTCGGATCCCCGTCGGCTGAGAACAGTACCACCACAAGCCGCTGGTATGTCTCCTAAGAAATCACGCAGCACACTTCATTAATCCAGCCGTCGCAGGAGGTGTCGAAGGCGACGAAGGACCACCGGGAGCGGCCGGGCCGTCGCCACTGATGTGGCCACTCGTCGAAACCACAGGATCGATCGCCGAGCCAGATCAATTGATCGCAGCATGACGATCTGTGTCAACATGGCGATCATCCATCGCCCCGAGAGAGCGCCGTCGGGCGATCGGGCAGATACACCCCCGACCACTTGTGGATCACGGCGAGATACGAGCAATTTATCTCGCTAATAAACTACCCCGCTTTCAAAGAAAATCAACATCTTGATAACCTTTGACTAGATAAACAGGCCCTTATGACCCGGCGTTCCCCCAGCTAATCTGGTAAGACGTAAAGACTATTCATCTAGCGCGAGGGCAGGCCTTCGTGCTTTCTGTTTGTTTCCTTGCGTTACGCCACTATTTTTCTTCTCTTTTTTCTGAATTGGGGATTAAAAGGCATTAGAACTCATATTGGCTCTCAGGCACCGGTACGCGTCAGCTGCATAAGCGGATAATTCTCCTTTATTGATCACATGCTTGGGTGCAATAAACGAGAAAATACAGCGGAGAAAGAGGCAAGTGAGAATGAAATATTGAACTGTTTTCAAACAGACTCTCATCATCGAAGTTTGGAAACCTGCCTCAGACGGATGTTAGCGTTTGTAGTGGAGCTATACAGCTGTCGTCGGAATGTGTCGGCCTCCCGGAGATAAGCGACCCTCAATTAATTGAATTTCGACACGGAACTGTTTAATTGTGGCAGAGAATGTTTGGAATTTTTACTGCGGACTAACCGCGGCCCGAACAAGGTAAGGCCATAAACTAGGAAAGACTTTGGCTTGGTGCGACCGCAAACCGATGACAAATAAACAGACAATTCGTCTGGATACTCAGTCGTGCATTATTTTGTGGTGGACTCAGTAAAACATCGGCTCCATGCAACAAACTGAAACAGGCAATTGTGTCATACAGTTCAGCAAAAGACAACGAATCGTTTGTAATCAAGCCATGAAATCAAGAGAGCGTTGCACGAAGATTTCAAAAATTACCTTTACCATCAAATTTCTCATCATTACCGGAGTAACCTTTACATACTGCCATGCATGCGAACATGTCACGCCATTAACCATTTTAAAAGGAGGATTACTTGAAAATAAATCATTTGAAGGGAGTGTCTCAACTAACGTTAACAAAATGATGTTCATATCATTAGCAGCCTTCTGTCAACATAAGAGTGTGTCTATGTTTTGCTTTGAATACTATGTCTGCCCACTGGGACCATTACGTAACTATCAAATGTTCCATTAGCTACCGGTCACGACTGGATTACAGCATGCCAACCTTGATTATCTGGGTCACTGCACATCGTTGTGACAATTTTATCCCTTGAAACTAATAACTCAAACTTCCACGCCAGTCACGCTACTATTCCAACACTCCTAGCCATGCGATGGTCACTGCGGCTTTTTCTTGACATCCCGGCGACATTAATACATTAATCGCACCCATTACATCAATACCAGAGACTAAGTGCCGTTTTGGCAAGCTACCCGACCATTCCCGCGTCACCGGCACGCACAAAAGAAACCCCGCAGACCACGAGCCGCTCGAAAAAGCCCCCCCAATCAACCACAAGAAGCGGGTGGTAGTTTTTTGTTGGCCAGAATTCAATTAGGTGGCATGTTCGCTGCTACAGTGCGCCACTCCTCGTCACAGTTGAACAAGAAAACGTCTCCGAAGAGGCGGTAACCGTGGCGCTTAAGAAGGCTATATCGTGGGAAGGTAAGGCCACGCTCACCGGATAAGGTAGTTGAAATAGCAGTAAACCAGCTCCGATGCAGTTTGATTCAAATGTGGTAGATACCGGTATTGATATTCTCGGAATTTAAGACTGATGAAGCGTACTGTAGCTTCATGCTGACGCTAACTGATGCTGATGAAAGTGCTCGAGAAGTTTTCTTGTCAAGCGTACTGTAGCTGCTTCTTTCGTCAGAGAGTGCGATCTCTTTTGACACCGATGTGAGCGCCTGGCAGCTTCCAATGTCGGGTGTCCTCTGACATGTTCTCTGATCAGAAAGGAAGCTCGGAGAGTGAAGTCATCTCCGACTATTCTGACAAGTGTTGGAGAGCAGTGTCAAGTTTCTTCTCTGATATGTTCCCTAATCAGAGAATGGCTGGAAGCTGTTTTGTAGCTGATGTACTAGAGAGCAGTGTCGAATGTCCTCTGATGTGTCCCCTGATCAGACGGTGCCCGGCCGACCAGCCACGCGTATCACCGCCACCTCAAAACACCGTCCCACTAATTAAACGCAAACAAATTATCTTAATTACAAACGACCGCGGAGGATCCCATATCACTGCCTCTGCCGCGCATTCTTCGCTACTGACGCTTCGTCAGCTGTGATTTGTCCCGAGGACAGTTTCAATTAGCTGCCTCTTATCAATATTAATACGCGAGAGTATGTGTGGGTACGGAAACCTCCATAATGGTTTCTGATGGCGGGCTTTTGGGTTTGAGTGGAAATATCGCCTTGGGCTAGAGACATTTTTCTGACGTCCCATTAACAATAGAAGACAAATTTGGAGCATACTGAACCCACTAATGGGTCGGTGGAATCCACCTGTAAACAAGCCGCACTGCGTTGGGACAGAGGACAGGAGCGCCGGGAAGATTATTTGGAGAGGAATGTGAGGAGACACGGGACGGGTCCATCATAGGCATGGATGACTCCAGTTATATCAGGAGAATCTTAAGATGGTGGTTTGTATTTCACATGAAAAACTTACTGTGACTGCAATACATAAGGCTGTGCAGCTGTACTGTGTAGTGTGTAGTGACTAGTAAGAAGTCGAATGATCGAGAAACGTGTTTAAATATTTGCACCGTTACCATATGACCCAGACACACATTGCATAGGCACATGTAGGATTGTGTTCAATTACTGTCTCATATCTATAAAATATTTCACTTATATCATAAATTATCGATAGCTAGGCATCATAGTAATTGTGCTGCTTCAACCGAGCATATAAGATAAGAACCAACTCATCACTATTCAATAGTAATCTTGATCTCCTCTACATAAACAGAGATTCCTGACCATCTCTGACACCGTTAGTAGGACTATCTTTGACGATCCTGACTATCCCAAGTTGCGATGGTCGATGGAGGACATACAGGGCTTGTAACCTTGTCCGGCTAGAGTCCTCAGTCATTCTGTGACCAAAAGTGTGTAGACCAGAGCGATTTCGTGACCGTATTTGGTTCACTTGAGGATCCTGAGACTGGAAACCATTCTATATGTACTTCTATTCTCAGAAAATAATAATGTAAGCTTATCATTAATATTGTATACAATTTTTGCTTCCTTTGAACATCTGCTCCAAAATATCCAACCAAGTGCAGATGAGAATGTTTCTAAGGGTATACAGATGTATTTATATGTTTTTACGCTTTATACACTGCAATCTATACACAACAACAAATAAGCAACAACCAATACTGAAACAAATACTGGATATAACCTATCTGCAACTATCTATCTACTGCTTCAAACACAACGCAAACACCAAACGCCCTGGTCAGTGGTCATTCAAACACTGCACTACCACTGCATACCCAACTTCAGAACGTCCATGCTCGTGCTGCTGCTCACACCGCCGCCCTAGAACTGCACGGGTCATGTGCGAGAGAATCTAGTCTTAGCTCCTGCGCCTACAACACTATGACCTGTAGTACTGTGGCCTGCAGCACTATGGCCAGCAGCACTATGACCTGGAGTAATGTGGCCTGCAGCACTTTGGCCTACAGTATTATTGCCTGCAGCGCTACGGCCTGCAGCACTATAGCCTGCAGTACTGTGGCCTGCAGCAATGCAGCCTGCAGTAATATGGCCAGCAGCACTATGGCCTGCAGTACTGTGGTCTGCATCACTATGGCCTGCAGTACTATGGCTTGTAATACTGTGGTCTGCAGTATTATGGCCTGCAGCACTATGGCGTGCACTGCTGTGGCCTGCAGAACTGTGGCCTGCAGTTCTATGTCCTGCAGCACTATGGCCTGCAATACTGCGGCCTGCAGCATTATGGTCTGCAGTACTGTGGCTTGCAGCACTATGGCCTGCAGCACTGTGGCCTGCAGCACTATGGCCTGCAGCACTATGGCGTGCAACACCATGGCCTACAGCCCTATGGCCTGCAGAGGGCAGCACTATGGCCTGCAGTATGTGGCCTGCAGTTCTATGTCCTGCAGCACCAATCTCTACGACCCTAGCCATCGCTCGCACGCCGTTGGCCGGGGCTCGGGCCGTAATGGTGCAGCCTCCCCGCCGTTCGGTGTCGCCTGGATGGGTGTCCGCTCCCATCTGGAGAGCCCTCGGCGTTTATCAGTGGGAGGCGGTCGTAAACCAGCGACACAATCTCCGTACATCAGCGACGAGGCACCACCTGAGATGCTGTGGCCAGCCGCCGGCCGCCTGTCCCCGAGAGCAATGTCAGGTCATCGGCGCCTACAGTGCAGGGGGACTGGGAGGCGTCGGTAGTGATGGGCTGGCTGGCTGGCGACCAGAAGGGCTCCCAGGATGGTGATGATGGTGATGCTGGAAGAAGCTCCTCCTGCTTTGAACATGTTGTTGCAGTTTGTTCTGACATTATGTATGAGATAATCGAAAATATTATATTCTTAGTTTGACAAACACTAGACTTCGTAAGAACATTATCCAGACTGCTCTATATTTCCGAAATACCATGGTAAAAACATAACTTCTTGCTTGCCTCTTCGTGAATATATGAAATACTTCTTAGATATTGTTTCGCATTAAAAATATATTACATTTCTAAATCTTTTAGATACTCAAGCAAGGAAAGGACGGATCAAATTATTATTATAACGTGTCTATAGGTCATCAATGAGAGCCTGACGGACGCTCCGTTGTCGAAGCTAATTTACCCTGTTGCCGAGGGCCCATCGGACACATCAGCACTGCCTCGTTCCAATTCCACCTCAACTAGATGTCGAACCTGACGCTCCCATCAGAGGGATGGCTCCAGGGGCGCAACGAAAGCAAATAAACACATAGATAACCCCTTGGACGACAGAGCGGCGAGCATTCGTCAGCTATGCAAACCAGCCGCCACATCATCAACATATCCCAGGTCATCGCTCTTGGCGGGACTCATCGCATCACGTGATCACAGTTCAGTCACGTGACCCCAGCGGGACCCATCAGCGGCTTCGGGCGACCAAACTATCCATTTCGGCGGCCGTAAACGTCGTTTTGCAGAGCCACCTTGCAATTGGAGCTTTGGCGGGATCTGTGCCGGGCGGAGGTCCGCCCGGGTGGGCCGGAGGGGTACTAGGAAGCGGGTCAACCAGTCGATGACTTCCTGTAGTTGACCGATATGGTCCCGATGTCGGTACAGTGCGGCCATGATTGGGCTGTCCGAGATGTATTTGTATCATAAGGATTGATGGGAACTGTTTTGGCATCTGTCTCACCGTGCACATTCGTAAGTGAATCACCGAAAATGTTAAACTACGCATTATTTTAAAAGAAAGAATGTCGAATTATTGTATTTGCTTAGTCGGTCTCCAACTAATCTGAAGGTATGTACTTATATTTCAACAGCCGCTGGGTGTTCATTGCATACAGAAATACAACACTATTTTAATTTGTGACCATGTCATGTCCATGTCTATGTCAAGCATGTCTGCGCAACAAAACGCTGTCACTTCCTTTGTATATCACTCCACCATAATGTCACCATTGAACTGATTTCATGCACATCAGTAAGCAGCACATGAAACCTACAAATCACGGTTCCAAACATCTCCATGCTGCCGATGCCACCATATCCCGACGTCGTTAACGATTCACATCAATTTGATTCACATCACATCACATCGTAATACCGCCATGATACTGACGCCATTAGTGTTAAATCGACTCCGCATCCGCCGGCGCCTGCCGGACTCCATTTTTAACCCGGTGCTGGGTATGATTTTATTGGCGCGCTTCACCGCGACCGAAGATTGCGATCGTAAATTGCTCCGCGGCAGCCGGCTCTATGGGAGCTCGACCCGGCGCGGCTTTAGACAGCGGGTTCAGAGACAGAAGCTAACGAGAATGGCCGTACTATAGACAGTTGTGGAGTGAGATGGCGCTTTGCCGACCTCATCGTGATTAAACTCCCTCGTTTGGTTAATGTGTGTTGGTTGAAAGAGATAGTTCTCAAGTTGGTGAGTGACAAGCATGTCAATGCACATAATTTTGAGTGACAGTACTGTGACTCAAAATTCGGAAAATTATTAGACAACACCTATACAAAAATTATTCGGTTTCTAATGTAGAACAACCAGGTTGATCAGTCCAACAACCATAGACAAATTGTTTGCAATTTTACGGGTCACCGTCGTTAACTTCCAATATATCAACTCTGATTATATTGAGCGATGAGAGATGAAGCACCCTGCCTGACGTAAGGAAACAAACAAATAAACCAAATGATGATAAGATGACAAATCATTGGCAAACCAGCAATCCTTCGTTTCCTATTTGGATCGAAAGTCATCTCGTGCTGCCTTGAGCATTAACGCAGTCAGCTGTCGGAACTACGCGCGTTCAAGTGTCGCGTGGTGTCTGCACTGACGGATCCAGAACGAGGGCTTGGGGGACTAAATTTAAACAAGTTTCACCAAATTTGAAAATCTCATCGGATTTGGCTTCATTGTGCCTTATAAGACAGTTTAAAACAAATATGCCTTAGTAAAAGTTAATTAGATTTCCTTCTACATTATCACGTGTGTCAACTTTCGCCTATTTCCGACGATTTAGGGGGGGGGCTAACGCCCTTGCGCCCCCCCCCCCCCTGGATCCGCTAGTGGCTGTCTGCTGCGGACACTATCCTTAGCAAATGTGCATGTTCTAAATGAGCCCACACCTTCCGAATCAACAAGACACAAACAAGCACGATGCGCGTAAGTACCTATCGGTCGGGGCTTGTGATCATGTCCCAGGGAAACCCCTCCCTCTCCACCGCCTTCTTATCACCCCCCCCCCCCCCCCTCCATCACCGTCTGGCCACGTCACATCTCCGGCGGTGCGTCGACGTTCAAAGGAGTCGTGCGCCACAATCGCCTTCGCTCTCCGAATTACGATAAATTAGATATTTACAGCGCGCATCCCGCGCTGGCCGCCTGTGATCCTCCGCGGATGGCTCTGATTGGTCGCCCGGCGGGGTCACGGACCGACGCAGTCATGTGACCCGGCGGACGGGAGAAGGGGCGGGGGGGAGAGTGATCTGATGACAGTAGAGCGAAGGCACGGAATGACGGATGGTATCGCTAAGATCGGTGGAGAAGGGAGATAGCAGGCACGGAGCGGGTTGGCTCCAGGGAGGGGAGAGACATTCGCCTGAGGCTAGGCGGATGGTGATTGAGATGAGAAGTGAGCCGATGGCCAGGGCAAAACAAGCTGGACAAGCTAATGACAATGACTCAATCTAGGAGGACGTTGTATTTATGACCAATGTATCAAGCATTCGTTTGAGCAACCTTGTTTAGGCGCGTTTAGGCGCATGTACATACACTGCACTCTTCACATACGCATTTAACAATAAAAACCTAAATTAATTTTCATTTGTCATTTTTGTTACTAACGACTGATGAGTAAAAAAGAGATGCATTTTTATCATCTACTTGCCGACATTAGAGCTGTGGTACATGCGGATATTTATATATGTTTATCCTGGCGGTCCCGATGCGGTGACGGTAAGTGCTTTTTGGAGAAAAGTTGCATCTCTAATTTAAAAGCTACTGTCGAGTATGAAACCATACAACTCTCACCAATTACTTCCGCCGTACCCCCCCCCCCCCTCCACAACTCCCCCAACCCCAACGTTGTCCAAGTTAACATGTCGAAAACCACCCGGCACGCGTTCTCGTTTTCAAAACAAGGAGCTGTCGTCACACGCCTTGTGGAGGGATCCCTCCGTACCCCTACCGTGCCGTTCTGCCTCGTGCCCCTGCGTCCTTACCCCCTCACCCCACGCCTGCAGACGTATCTGGGTTACGTCGAGATCGACGGGAGGCGCGTCGCCGACGGCTGTCGATGTCGACGAAGCGGCGCGCGACGCCAGCGAAGGGGTGGGGGGGACATGTCGGGGCCGGTGGCGAGGACCACGAGGTCTGCGGTCGTCGCTACCCTCCTCTCCTTCGGTGCAAGAGTGGGGGCGGGGCTGTGGTCTGTGGAGGATTTGACAGATTCGTACCATTTTCATCTTTGACCAGAGTAAAGGGTGAGTTGAGATGAAACTCGAGATTAGACAAACTAATAGCAGTTGAAAACACGCAGTAATTGTGCACAGACATTTCACGCAGCAATGCCATGCAGTAGTAGCAAGTAGTGACTGAACTTGATAGCTGTATGCAGCATCAAACACAGCAATCGGAAAGTGGAATTTCATTTGTCTAAAATGTCAGCACCATCATAGTTATCTTAGCTAAAACTATGTGGTCACCAGGGAAGACCAGTTTAACAACAGGTACCATGGATCAATCGGAATGTTATCAACTAATCCCTATTTCGTGAAATGTCACACCGTGTAAAATGGCCTCGACTTGGTGTCTGGGGTGAAAGGAACAAGTTAAGACAATGTTTCTGATAAAACCGACCAGCGAAATCCAATAGTTCAATGACATCGACACTGTAATTAAGTTTGAGAAAGATAAGTGATCTTGAAACGAACTAGGCTGTCCTCGCTTCGAGAGTGTAAAATGTCAGGAATTCTGTCCAAAAATTGTCATATAACTCCTTTACCATCTATAATAATTTCAAACCGTTTTTAGAAACAGGAGTACTGAACACCGTAGAGGAGTTAAGGCGTCCTTAAATCCACGAACGCGGAAGGGATACGTTGTACAAAATATATTGTAGAAACGGAGGCTCTCTCGTTTTAAGCCCCATCTCAGAATGCTAATTTGCTTCGACTATCCCACGATGGATTACGGAGAAGCATTACGACATATTGGTTTAATAGAAAGAGAGAAAATAAGACAGGTATCGAATTATTTTGTCATATAGAACCATCTACATTGTGTCTAAAATAAGCACCCGACATCAGTCAAGCGAGTGGGCGAAATCACTAGCAATGCAATTAACAATGACCAGCGAATGTAGCCCATCTTGAGGACATCTATTCTTGGTTACGAATGACCAAATTTTATTCTACATCTTTTCACGCTCGATTTAAAAAAGCTGAAATTCTATTTAAAAAAGCTGCAATTCGATTTAAAAAAGCTGCACTTCGATTTAAAAAAGTTCAATCACAATTTGCACGCGATCTTTTTTTAAATCGAACTTCAGTTTTTTAAATCAAACTGCAGCTTTTTGAAATATAATTTCAGCTTTTTTCAATCGAACGTGAAAAGGTGTAGTACCGCCAACTTTAAGAAAGGTGTACGATATTTTACGGTAATTGATTCGCTATACTATATATTCCTTACGAATATACAAGCACTATCCGCAACGGAAACGTCTCTGTATGTCTCAAATGTTACATCTACCCGTATGTATGGAGTCATGGCAACCTCTTCCGTGAATTCGTCAGCGAAAGCACCACACTAAATCCTTGTTTTAAAACCGTGACCACACATCACTTTTCCATTCAAGTCCTGAGGCAATAATCAGTTGAACTACTTACTGCCTTGTTTGGTCGGTTCAGTAACCTTCCACAACCCTCGCGTCTCTGACATTTACTATGGCCGGCGCCTCGTTAACCGTCTGGAAAAACGATCGCTAGAAGTGTCCACACGGCCCCTTCCAAGCGGTGTCGACTTACACCCTCTCCTTCGGGGCCGCGTGCCGACAGTCAGCTGGCTCTTGTCAAGGTCACGGCGGCCCTCGGGGTCAGACAGGGGTCGGCAGGGTCGGACAGGGAGCGGTGCGGGGGAAGTAAGCTGGGGGAGGGGAAAAGACGAGACCAGACGACAGTCGACGTGGGCTGAAACATATATTTCCTCTTCACGTAGTATCTACATATCAGCGTAGTTTATCACTTTCTCTATGACGTGTTGTGCTAATACACCTTAGGTTCTGCGTTTCTCGCGATGATTATTTACAGCTGTCACAACCAAATAAAATCGTCGATTAAAAACGACAGTCGATCTGTCTCTCCGTTGACACACAAATCCCAAACGATCTGCATATAACCGACGTAATAGCTCGGAAAACGAACTCCATTTCCAGCATCAATTGCTTCTTTATGCAAACTCATTCGTCCTCTTGTCTGGCTTCCAACAGTAATTTCCGCATTTCTCGGCGCCTTAGCTCGAGCTCAATCCTATCTCGGTTGCATATGTCAACTTGCCAGCTACTCCAATTTCTTCTACACTTTTGTATTTTCTGCGTCAATTGGACAGTAAAATAACGCTCCTCACACCTCAACAAAAGAATCCAATAACCGGCCTTTATGTTCCAACAGAAACGGCTGAATTGCCACTTTTCCAAATAAACGAGGTAATTTGACAGTGTTAAATTGATTCCGATTATCGGGCCTTTGTTTTATCGGTCTATTAACTTAATTCCTGAAGGGTTAAATGGATGTGAGATCGTCACGATAGGCCGGACGGCGAGGTTTTCTGGAGGGTCTGGCTCGGTTGGAGTGGGAGAGCAGTGTGTCTGGGACGGAAGGTCACCTCAGATGGCCAGACAGAGAGGATCGACAGAGGGTGCCGATATACGGTCTAATGTGTAAGGTAAGGTCTACACATAAGGTATAGACGTCAGCAAGAATGGTTGGCTAGTTAGAAAAGTTATGTTTTGTATTTGGAATAACCAGACATGGGCATGGATCCATAAATGGATACGGTTGCCCAAAAATATTATTAAATTATGTTCATATGTGAAAAGCACCGACAGCCAATAAAACAACGCACAACAGCCATTTAAAAAAGGTGTAAGGGTCAATCCGCAACCACGCTTTATCCCTATAAGTTTTACAGGACAGATCTGAGTCTTTCATGAGCCCATGGCAACAGGCACAAAACAGATTAAACACACACAAAACAGATTAAAAAATGTGTATGTCACCGAGGCGCAGTTTGACAGACTCGCACTCTCTGTTGATGACAAAATAATCGTAGCATGGAAAGAAAAAATAGTTTAAAGAATCTACCAGCTGTATAAATGAAATGAACAAATTAGTTACGCTCTAAAATTATGGGTTTAACTAGACGAATCTTTGCAATATATCCCAATTTTGGGGGCTCTGCGTGGTTATGTACTAAAAGCATCCCAAAGATGTAATGCAACGGCTAAGTGAAGTGAATGCCTACTCGGGGTTCGATGCATCGTTACTTATCGAGTGACTGGTTCAAAAACACAGTTGACCGGACCTAGTCAAGGCACATAGCCAGGATTTCGCTCAGGGGGGAACCATGGCGGTTTTCAGCTATGGGGGGGGGGGGGGGGGGCGGTTG
>JARFNZ010158693.1:0-17189 GCA_031763405.1 Balanus nubilus
CGGGTACAGAGGGTCCTGTCCTGACGCTGGCAGTGTGTTGGTTACAGAGGGCCCTGTCCTGACGCTGGCAGTGTGTTGGTTACAGAGGGTCCTGTCCTGACTCTGGCAGTGTGTTGGTTACAGAGGGCCCTATCCTGACGCTGGCAGTATGTGTTGGTTACAGAGGGTCCTGTCCTGACGCTGGCAGTGTGTGTCGGTTACAGAGGGTCCTGTCCTGACTCTGGCAGTGTGTGTTGGTTACAGAGGGCCCTGTCCTGACGCTGGCAGTATGTGTTGGTTACAGAGGGTCCTGTCCTGACGCTGGCAGTGTGTGTCGGTTACAGAGGGCACTGTCCTGACGCTGGCAATGTGTTGGTTACAGAGGGCCCTATCCTAACGCTGGCAGTATGTGTCGGTTACAGAGGAGTCTGAGATGTCCACCTACCAGAACGTGCCGGCCCTGCCGCCGCCGGAGCCGCAGCCGCCGCGGCAGCAGGAGCCATCACCGGCGGCCGTGCAGAGGCCCATCTACTACGCCCCGCCGCCGGAGCCTGCAGGTCGGTACGAGTTGCAGCACGGCCGGGGGTACCCCCCGCGGCGGCCGCCTCAGCCGCAGCAGACCGGCACGACCCCCGGCCAGCCGTCCGCCGTGCAGCCGCAGCCCGCTCTGCCGCACAGCAGCCCGTCAGAACCCAGCTACCCCCGGGACGACCAGTCGGTGGCGTCCTTCGCACCCAGCGCCCAGTCGGAGCCGAGCTACGCGCTTCATAGCCCGTCGGACGAGCCAGCGTTTCCCGGCGAGGACGGCCGGCGGCAGTCGGACCTGTCCCCGGGCGGTGTGAAGCCGGCCTGGCGGAGGGAGTCGACCCTGTCCAGGTTCTCTGATGACGGTGATCAGGACGGTGGAGCGGAGGGCGATCGGCGTGCACACAGCGTCACCAGCCTGCTGGACGCCCAGTTCGAGCGGCTCGGTCTGGGCAGCGCCGCCGAGAGCGGCTCCACCGGCCGCTCCAGTCCCGTCGAGTATGACCCGTTCGATACATCCGGCATCGTGCTGCCGCCCCCTCGCGCCGAGGAGGTCGTCCCCGAGCCGCCTGGCGACGAGGAGACCAACTCCGGCTTGTCGGCCCGCTCGATAGCTGGCGGTGAGACGCGTGGCGCCGAGATGACCGTCGTGCCTTACAGCGCCGGCCCGCTGGCGCCGTCAGCAGTGAGCACAAGCTCGTCGGCCGGCGTGTCCCCCTCCGTGCGGCCCTCGACGCTCAGTCCCGACATGCTGTCACGCCTGGAGGCGGTGGTGGCGTCTCCGCCGCGGACCGCCGTCGCCGTCGGCACCATGTCCGTCCCGTCGGCCGCCGCGGCCACCCCGCAGCGCCAGTCGCAGCTGGTGAGCAGGAACCTGCAGCTGATCGCCCGGGCGCAGGTGGGCCACTCCACAGGCGCGCTGCCGCCGGCGCCGCCGGCCCCGCTGGCAGAGATGTACCGTCGGCAGTCTGCCAGCCTGCACCGGCTGCAGGCGGCTGGAGTTGGAGGGAGGTGAGGCGGGATGGCGACATGGCGGGTCGGGTGGTGAGTGGTTCAGGGCGGGCAGACGGGACGGGACAGAACGAGGCGGGGTGTGTCGGGGGGGCTATGGTCGAGTGTCGGCATGGTGGCCAGACACTAGTCATGCCTTAAGCGCTGTATGACTGGGAACTAGGAAGTGTATTGTCATTTACATAGTCGTGATGGTATTGAATAGGTGCTAATTCTCTGCGTATATTTCCACCGAAGAAGCGGCAGACACCGTTTCGTTTAACAGACATTGACAGACACACTGGCGGACACTGGGAAACACTTATAGGCACCCAGATAGCCCTACTCTGAAATTTAGCCGAAGAATTGGCGGGTTGTGAACACCCATACTGTCTGCCATGGTCTGACCAAGGCGATGCTCGCTGACAGGCCCCTTCTCCCCTCGGTAGTCGGTTCGAGGATAACTTCTCGCCCGTATCGCCGCACTACGGCTCCCTTCAGACTCTGACGCCGACGGTGGCGGCTCCGCGGCCCGCCTCCCTCGCCGCCCCCGCCCCCGCCGCCGCCCCCGCCCCCGGCTGGGAGCTGCCTAGCCCGGCACTTCTGGCCGACTTTGACCCGCTGCTCAAGTCTCCGCCGACCGCCTCTGCCGCCGCTCGGACCGCCCAGGTGCGTACTGCAGACTCGGCTATACCCCTCCTGTTGATAGCTCTAAGGTTTTCACTTCCTTGTATGCAGTATATAGGTCTCTGCTGGGGGTTGCGATGCTATGCTGAGTCCAGCGCTGTTCGTTATACGGACAGGGGCGTCTGATCACTGAGTAGACCGTCTGGGCGCCCAGGTAGAGCGGTCGGGGCAGCGATCACTTGGTAGGTTAAGGTCAAGTAGTGCAATAAATGTTCAACCGGCTGTTGTTGAGTGGTGTCATTGCTGGACCGTCCCAGTTGTACTGCCACATGATTGCAGAGCCCAGCAGTGTTGAATTTGAAGCTCAATTACCAATCTGAATTAAAAAAAAACAATAAATTCATCTAATTCGGCCGCGACTGGCTGTATTGGTCATACGGATTTGATGGCTGGCTGTGTGATTGCGTCTGATTGCTTGGTCGTTTGGCTGTGTGCTGACTGGGTTGATTTGACTGCCTGATTCAGTAAAGTGTTGAGGGTCGGCTAAGTTGGCTGTAGTGGCTGTACCACCCACGGGTTTCGTGTACGTCTGTTAGCTGGCTGTGTGGGCTGTGTTCTGATCTCTCTGCTGTGCCGGCCGTGGTGCCAGGTGCGGCCGTTCCAGTCTGGCCGGCCGCCGTCCCAGTCCTTCCGTCACCAGCAGGCCGGCCCGGCCGGGGTGACCCGCTCGGCCTCCGCCATCCGACCTCACAACACTGCCGTCACCATCTCGCCGCATAAAAAGGTCCGTCGCTCGATCACTCCGGGACAGAGAACCGTCCACTGGAGTCAATGAACTGTATTGTTGTGTATCATAGCCGCATGCGAGCTGCGTGTTAACTGTTGTTCGTCTTATCATTTGCCAAAATCGTTTTTTTGTATTTCTCATACCCATATTTCGTTAGCATTTGGCAAAGTTTGTATGGCCCCTGTATCTAAACCTAAGAGATTGTTGGATGAGTCGATGAATCACATAAGCATGGCTAGAACATGTATCATTCTAGTCCAGCAAACAGGCCCTAGCGGTTTTCCCAAATGGTTGTTTGGCTGCGGCATGTTGCGCTGATGTGGTGGTAAGGGGTTACCAGCTGTTGGTGAGAGGTGCTGGTGGGTGAGGGTCTACGGTGGACACAGGAGCGGTGGGGTGGTGAGGTGGTGAGGTGACGGCAGCACCGCTGTCCCGGGTCTCCGGCAGACCGAGGTGCCGCTGGCCATGAGGGAGGTGCTGCAGCAGCTGCCCGGCGTGCCCGCCTCCGAGGTCCGCACCGCCCTGCATACCTGCGCCGGTGAGAGGCCAGCGACCCGCCCCGGCCAGCTGGGACACACCCGCTGACCCCGCTTTCCGCACACGAACACAGTGCAGCAGGCGTCGCACGGCCCCGATGCACCCCCATTGCTTCTACCATGGAGGACTGCAGTCATATTTACTGTCAACGCAGTGGTGCAAATACTGACCGAACATTGGTTTGATTAGTTATTTCGAGTTCAGTACGCATTATTTGTTTGAAGATTCTGAATAATACTGGTCTAAAACTTACTCTACTACTGAGTACTTCATTTCAATAGCATGAACTTAGAACGTCCACCGCGTTTGTTAACTGTTGTTATTCTTCACATGTAGTCCCTGGACCCAGACTGTCCGGCGTGAATGGCCAGGCAGGCTTCCAAGTCAGTTCCACATTGTCCTCCTCTGTATTGTCTGACTTGCACGTTGACCTAGCATGCTCAACATTGTGCACGATGCATGCAAAACTTGAGCGCCGTGGGGTGGCTTGCATCACTTGCTCTATCTTGTTTCAAGTGTAGTCTCACTTTATTTTAACGATATTTGCTTCTACCATCATCGTTCTACCGATGAACTGGCCGTTACGTTTTCACTGTACTGTGGTTGTCTGGTCCCTCATCTGCCTGCATATCGCTGCATGTCTTACTTTTTCGTTTATTCGGCGCTATGCATTTAGACGCTACCTTTGGACTCGTTTTCAAGAACGCTTTCGTTGTAGTACCGCTTGTGACATACGCCTCCGCTGATTTCAAGAGTCGAACGGATCAGTATACTGAGGATCTCCCTCAGAGCTAAAGCCTCTCCGCATCTCTCGGAGGAACTTTTTCAAACTGTGTCAACCCTGAGTTTCCGTAACGTTCTATTGACTAACCTTTGTAGGGATGTGGCATACCGACCGACATAGCATCGTTATTCTGACACTAACACCTGCGACCTCCTGACTGACACCATCCGACACCGCCTGACACCATCAGACACCTACTGGCACCATCCGACACCGCCTGACACCATGCGACACCGCCTGACACCATCCGACACCGCCTGGCACCATCCGACACCGCCTGACACCATGTGACACCGCCTGACACCATCTGATACCGCCTGACACCATCCGACACTTCCTGACACCATGTGACACCGCCTGGCACCATGTGGCACCGCCTGACTCCATCCGACACCGTCTGACACCATCTGACACCGCCTGACACCATCCGATACGGTCTGACACCATCTGATACCGCCTGATGCCATCCGATACCGCCTGACACCATCCGACACCGTATGACACCATCCGACACCGTCTGACATCGCCTGATACCATCCGTCACCGCCTGACACCATCCGACACCGCCTGACACCATCCGACACTGCCTGACACCATCCGGCACCGCCTGACACCATCCGACACTGCCTGACACCATCCGTCACCGCCTGACACCATCCGACACTGCCTGACACCATCCGTCACCACCTGACTCCATCCGACACCACCTGACACCGTGTGACACTGTCTGACACCCCGTCCCGTGTCCCGGCAGGTAACATCCAGGGCGCGATTCGGTTCCTGAAGGTGGACCGGCTGTACCGGCTGGGTCTGGCCACCAAGCCCCAGTGTGAGGCCATGCTGTGCTCCTTCAACTGGGACGTCGAGCTGGCCGCCAGCCGTATGTTGGACACCATGTGAGCTGCCGCAGCCGCCACCGGGGGCGGGAACAGCCGCACAGGGGCTCAAAGGATCTCCTTGGAGACCCTGCGGAAGCTTTGAGTGGGCCCCGGAGATCTAAAAGGGGCCTTTTTGGGATGTCTGGGAAACCGCCAAATGATCTGTAGGGATCTCTGAGAGTCCGAGAACTACAGAAGGATATCTGGAGATTCTAGGAGACCGGTGCAGGACATATGGGGAATCCCTGAGGGATCCCTGGAGCATGGAGACGGCTGAGCAGTTAGCGAGGGATCTCCCGGACTCCCGATCCCCGAGGGTTCTCGGGTCCTCGGGTCCTCGGGATGACCTCAGGGTGGCCGCCGCCGATGCAGGTGACCCACGTAGGTCGGCCGGCGATCCGACCTGTCGGCTGTTGTCACGTCATGATCGCTGTCTGCCTCTGTATTACCCAGCTAGTTTCGAGTTGTGACGTTCTACGGTAGTGGGTATGTTGCCAGGGCGGTGTGACAAACTGGCCTGCCGCCCAAATGTCTGACGACTGCTGGTCTGTGGTGATGGAAGTGAGACCTCCCACCTTTGAAGCAGAAGTACCTACTGAAGGATTGACGGGTTTTGTCTGGGAATGGTCGCATACAAAGCTGCCAAGATGTAAAGAGATTCAGGTGGCGGGGAAGTCTGCCCTCGAGGCCGAGGGAGGCGGAGGTGCCGGCGATCTGATCAGAGGTCTGCGAGGCCTGCCTGTCGATTGAGCTTTAATCGCTGAGATGTGAACGCTGGCGTACACACGCGCTGTGCTGTGTGTGGAACCACAGTGACCGTTATCTACTTACTCGCGGCATGACTGGGCATCGGGCCGCGACATTGAATAGTGTATATCCCAGGAGGCTGTATTGGTTACAAGTACCGCGGCGAAGGCAGGAGTGCTGTCAGAGGGGCTGTGTGACACAACCGCTGTGCCGGTCACATGTATTGGTAGTGGACACGGCGGAGGACTGTATAATCGTTAGTAGCTTCCCTGCCAGGCATATCTCCGTATTTTAAAAGCAACGATACTGAACGGTTGTGTCTGATGCTAAGCATTATATCCGCCACTAACAGACATTCTTCCCATTCCACTGGTATCCTGATTGCATTTTACTGACATTCTCTGTTTAGTGCGGTCGCAGTGTCGTCTGTATTGTGCATTACTTTGCCGCCTGATAGCACTGTGGCTTGAGAGCGATAGTTGTCGGGTCACTGGCCACGCCGGGAACACGCCTTCCATTCTGTTCGCCGGCTATATCGTGCATTCGCAACTCGCCGGCTATATCGTGCAACTCTCCGGTGGCCGTCTTCCGTGCCGACATGCTTGCTGTGTTCTCGGTGTTCTGTGTGCGCGCAGTGCTGAGCAGCACGCCTCCACGCATGCTCCGAGCTGTGTGTTCCTGTTTATGCTCTTCTCGAGCTGTTCGCGCTGTTTGGGCCGGAACGTGATAGTGAGCCCCGGTCTCTCCTGACCTGGACGGCACGCTACGCGTTGTTCGTGTAATCAGACGTGTAACGATGCCAGGTGACGTGCTTCCTTGAGTGCTGCTCAGATTTGGCCGCAATCTCATGCTCTGTCGCTCCACTGTGCGCGCGGTGTTCAGGTCTGAAGTTCAGACAACCCACTCTTGCCCCCGCTCTGGTTTTCAGATGATTTCACATTGCTGTTCGTCCGTTGTGTTAGTCGATTCTTGTACCGCCGGTGGTATTAGTAGCATTAGTTACGTTACTACAGTCTCTAGTAGTGCACAATGTTCAGTGAAGCGATGTTTGCTGATGGTAATGGCTAGCCAAGGGTAGATTCTAGAAATATTCAGATTTATGCAAATATTGACGAGAAAGGTGCATCTTCCAGCGTCACATTTTTGTAGTAGACATTAGTGCTGTACAATGTACATGTTTACTCTGTAAGGTTCTACCGGAAAAACTGCATTATTCTTACACCCTCCCTGTTTTAGATGAGATGATCGTTATTTTTGCATTAATGTTTCGTAAGGGTATCGTTGCACTTATGTATGTAGGTCGGTGAGTGTCATGAAAACGTACTGGCGTACCAATGAACACACAAATATCGAGAAGGGGCAGAAGACTTCCTTGTGGGAGGATAAGAAAACCTCTTAAGACGTCGCACGAATCACAAAATATCTTCTGCTCGTGGCTTGATGACGGAATGTTTTGTTTGTGGGTTTGTCGATTCTTTTACACGACACAGGCCCGCCACCACACTAATGACCACTGGCTACAGATCTGAGGACTCTCGGGGACGGTTGGTCTGTTACGCGCGCGTTGCTGTTGTTGGAGGGCAATACACTCAGAATGATTACGGTGTCTGGTTTTGAAGCCCTCGGCGTGGCGCTGATGTGGAGGCTGTTTGAAGAGTTCTCCGCCTCCATATATGACGTTCAATGGTGCAATGTTACAATACTACACATCGTCCCTGTGCTCGAGCTTGCTTGCATTGAGCGAATAGTAACTGAAGATGAGAAGTTTCGAACTACGTGGTTGGCGACGAATAAACACCGTTGTCCATCCACAGCGGGGTTCATACAAGGATCCACAGTCTATCACAGTGTTCTCGCATTTCATTTACATGCTACCAGGGCTGCGGAGTCGGCAAAATTTAATCGACTCCATTTCTGACTCCGACTCCGGCATGAAAAGATCGATTCCGACTCCGAATCCGACTCCACTCCGACTCCGGCCTATATCGGTTCTCCAGCTGCTCGCTGGAGAGCAATATTCAGTCATTCATTTTTCCAGTTGTTTTGTTTCTAACGTTAAAGGGAATGTACGAGGTTTGAAAATGTCAGCTAAAAGTATATGCAAGTGTGGATCTTATAGTGTTTACCTAATTCTGTTTAAAAAAGCTAGAATTTGAACATGAAAATTGTAAGTACCTTTAAAATGTATTGGTTTGTCAAGCACTATGTCCTGATGCCCTTCACTAATCACGAATTTCTCAAATTTACTAACCCATAACTTTGGCGATCGCATCGCAAATGACAAAATATTTTTTTATCAACTCAACTTCAACTCGTTTACCTTTTTAATTCTTCATTAATCTTTCAGATATTATTTCTAAAAAGTTGAACTTCATTTCAATATTACACACGCAAAAGCCGCTAGACGAGTACCAACTGGCAACAATCGTGAATAAATCTTTAAGACTTTTTAGAGGGATATAATTTTGAGGTACGGTAGCCAATAAAATATAATAATAATGCAATTATTTCACTGTCAAGGGATTGTGTGTGCTCGTTAGTGAATGTTTCATCTACATGAATAGCGTTCGTCTCATAACTTGCATGAAAACCCGGAGATATCATGAAAATAAGTCACGAGGTTCGACGTGTTTCGAAGAAATACTTGTCTAAAAAGTCTAGCTGAGCAAAAAGTACTCGTGGAGCGCAAACCCAACTTTCAGAGTGTTTTCTGTTGCATACAGATAAGACATAGCAAAATAACTTAAATTTAGTATATAATGTATTGTCCTGTGTCAAAATGCGTCGTTAACTCCAAAAAAGTGGAAAAACCCTTACATTCCCTTTAAAATACAGCATCCACCGGATGCATCTAAACGCTTGTCGGGTTAACATTTCAAGAGCGTTCTTCAAAGCGGTAAATTTGACAGTTTCGCAACGCATATTCAATCAATTTGCGTTGGGCATAACAACTAATCACTAAACGAGATATTTTGCCCCACGAATTAATTATGTGCGGAGCGTACGTCGAAACCAGTTGTCGGTAGAGCGAGTTTTTTCTGCAGAGACTTATTGCGAAGATAATTGTTGCAACATTATGGGCTTATTACAAATTTATTAGATACCATTTATTTACTTCTGCAGACTAATATTCCGACTCGTAAATATCAGACAAAAAGGCAGGTATACCTATTCGGAATGTTAAAATTCTGATAGGTCGGTGGGCTGACCGGATCCCAAGAGTTCCACGAAACATGGTAGACAAAATACAAGTAGAGCTTGATGCATTGATCACGGAAAACAATATTTTACCCTATTTCTGTCCGGGGTGTTGGCGAATCGCCCCTCCCTCCTCCCGGAGGTTTTTCGCCCACTACACATTTGTTAATAGCGAGTCACCAAACTCGGTGTTTTTTTCCTAACTTTTAATTGTGAATGCCACGGTGTGCTTATTTTTTTTTAAAGATGCATAATAGGCGGTTTCGGATCCAGTTTTTGGGGACATGTTCAGGCGTTTTGACCCGAACCTTTACATGGTTTATAACTCGTAAAAAGTTGACTTTCCGAACAAAATATTAGGACAAATTGGTACAAATATAAATTTGAATACACTTTCGGATAGCTATCTCGAATTGTCCAAGTTTTATTTCCGTTCTCAAATATTTAAAAGAAATATTTTTATTTTCAACTTTAAATGTAATTTTATGTTTCAAAAAATGAAAAACCCTCGACACCTCCCGGAGATAGAATACCAGTGAATCTACATAACAAAAATCAAGTCAAAGTCTTGAATATTCAGTGACCTGAGGTCAGGACAGTTGCATGACCTACCCATTCTAATCTAATGTTGAAATAATCAAATCCTTCCAATACGCATCAGATCAGTCCTATTTTTCATGATTCATGATCATGCCATCTTCGGCACTTTTTGATGATTTATGGCCAAGTGTTGGTAAATGACCTCTTGCAAGGTCCTTCAAGATGTCCGAGGTCACGATGCCAATAACTCTCGCCAGGATGGCGATAGAGCTATGAAACCGGTTACAATGTGTTTATTTCGTCAAGACGCGTCTTCCAATATGCAACTTGACCTTCTTCGGTGACATTGACCTTGACCTTAGGTAAAATTTTGAAATTGACCTAACCAGCTCAAAATAGGTAAGCTTCTAACTGTCTAGACAAGAGAAACACGATGGTGACAAAATATCGTTCCACCTTTAATAGGTAAAAAGTTATTGAAGAAAAAAGTTTGTTCTTGCTAAATCCCATCTTATTGACCTTTTATGTCTGAAGCCTACATTTTTGACTTGAGCAGAAATCTGTGTCATCTTTGTGAAAGCGCATTTAGAGAGCTTTCTACTGCTTTTTGGTTTCATTCTAGCTACCGTAGTTTCAGAGATAATCTGGGTTTTCTGGAAAAGAGACCTAATATGGCAAATTTGACCTCGAATGACCTCATCTGAGCTTAAAGATAATTACCTAAGATCATAAAGCTTTTACAAAAGAGAGTTTTTCCACAGACCCTCCTTACCCTCCAGATTTTGTTTATGTGCCTCTTATGGGGGCTGAGATTTTAATGGGGAGGGGGCAAATCGCCCCCCCCAAAAAAAAAAAACGCGTCAAAAAAGCCGGATAGGAACAGAGTTAAAATTGGGTGTTCCTGCTTGTTTCGTGCCAAGAGGATCAGGGTACACATAAGGTTTTGGAAACCTACTGTTCCTCCTTTTTTAAACTTTTTTCGACCCTTCATTTCTAGATGATCATTTTCAAAGTTGGTGTTCGGACGTTGACTTTTTTGGGTGTTGGCGAGAGATCCTCAGAATTTCTAACATAAGGTTTACAAGTAGAATTCGATGCGTTGGTAACGAAATGGGGCTGTCTGGTAATTTTCGAGACTTTTGACTCCAAAGCTCAGGTATTCAGGCTTGGATTTTTTTTAAAAGGTCCTGATAATGATACGCCTATAGACATTAGGAGCGTCATCCGCGCCGCTGTCCGAAATGCCCGGTGCGAGTGGCAGATGACGTGGACGGACGGCTGTTTTTTCGGTGATTACCTCCCAATCGGAGGCGAGAGCTGAGTGTCCGCCGTCGGCACGTATAGCTGCGAAGAGGACACTGGTCCGCCTCCGAGCAGTGGCTGCATCGGATCGAGCGCTGCCCATCCAACGACAGCCCGGGCTGCAACGACGTAGACTGACCCGCGGCCTTGTGCTGCGTCTGCCGGGAGGAGGTGGACTCGCCTCAACACGTCCTGCCGCGAAGCCTCTCTCTTGCGGAGTACGCTTCCGTTCCCTCGGAAGGCATCTTGAGGCACACAACACAACTCCGACAGGACGACGTGGTGACGGCCTTGGCTACCGGTTAGGAGAAAAGATCCCTTAAAATTCATAGAAATTGGTGTACCTTGATGCGTGAATACCTTGACCTTGATCCGCCAAGCTGGTAAATAACCAATTTGAAATGGAGTGATCCGATATTTTTAAGGTATTTGCTTGGAAGCAAATGAAATGAACTTATTAATGAACCAAGTATAATGCGAAAGCTGCAGTGTGTCGTGCAAAAGGGGTTGGATAGGTTTATTTTGTATCACCGTAGTTCCTGAGTCCCGACCCACCACTCAAAAATCCGTGGCGACGCCGCTGGCGCCGGCTGCGCTAGATAACCTGCCCTCGGGGCAAGGTCACGTGACTGAGACGGCTCGGGTGGACCGGTGTCGGGCGGGGGCAGCCGCACGTTGAAAAGGGCCAGTGGGTCGTCGTGATAGTCTCAGCGAGCAACGTGTAAACGTTTCCTTCTTTCTTGTTGATGCACGCCAGGGGCGGATACAAGGGGGAGCGATGGAGGCTATAACCCCTCCCTTGGCCGACTTCATTTTTTTCCCTACGTTTTGTAAAAAATAAACGGAAAGCGGGGCCTCCTCAAAATAAAGTGGACCAAATTCGGGGAGTTTTAAAAATTTAGGGGTAGGTATATATTTAAGGGAAAATGTTTCCTATGTGTTAGCTTTCGACATTAACATGGCCATTCTCATCCAGTTTCAGCTAATGCGGTCCTTGGCGGGCACGGAGTCATCGTCGGATGTAGAGTCTCCTGTGTAGTACCGGGAGCCTTCTGTTGTTGCGGGGGGCCTCCTGAGTAACGGTGTCATCCTTTTTACTATTGGAGGCCTCCTGTCTAGTACCGGGAGCCTCCCATCTGGTACAGGGGCCTCATGTTTAGTAACGGTGTCATCCTGTTTATTACCATAGGCCTCCTGTCTAGTACCGGGAGCCTCCCATCTAGTACTGGAGGCCTCCCATGTTTGGTAACGGTAGTATCCTGTTTAGTACAGAAGGCTTTCTGTCTAGTACCCAGGGCGTCTTGTTTAGTCCTGGTATCCTGTTTATTACCGGAGGCCTATCTAGAACCAGAAGCCTCCCACCTGATACCGTGGGCCTCCTAGTTAGTAATGTCACCCTGTTTAGTACCGGGGCCTTCATGTATAGTACCTGGAGCCTCCTGTCTAGTGCTAGGGCCTCCTGTTTAATAACGGTATCATCCTGTTAAGTACCGAAGGTCTCCTGTATAGTACATGGGACTTCTTGTTTAGCAACGGTGTTATCCTGTTAATTGTTGGAGGCCTCCCGTCTAGTACGGGGAACTTCCCATGTAGTACTGGGGGCCTCCCGTTTAGTAACGGGGGCATTCCACGACATTTCGACAAGACGAAAACACCCTCATCTCTCACTTTTTGTTCAAACTTGGTCTATAGGGTTGTCTGGGGTTCTGAATTCATCTGTAACAGTATTAGCTCCATCTGCTCTCAGGTTTTCGAGTTGTAGCCTCGGGCATTTTGCAAGGTCAGCCTGCAGAGGTACTTTTGAAGGCGAAAATGGGTCATTTAGATAACGAAAATGTTAAAAAAATACTAATGTGGGTGAAATCGCAATGAAATGGAGATACTGATTCTGGGTTTTGTTGCGTGATCTTGAATGACCTTGACCCCGTGACCTCGTGGCCTTTTTTTGGTTGACCTCGTGTGACCCCGGGTACACCTCAGATTTTAATTTTTAACCTCCCAAAATACTTCCCTATGTATTGCCCAACAACGCAAAAGTTAAAAAAGGTGCATTTTTCCTCTTATTTTCGTATTTTTCGTCGCTATACGTGTATGTTTTCGCTTTACCGCCAAGGGGAGGGATAACGGGCGGATATCTCTGCTACTATTGCTGCTAGAAAGACAATTTTTGGCAAAAATACTAACAGAGCAACAAGTAGTACGATGCACTCGTCATCATTTACATTATTTGAAACCTAGGTGATGCCTGAGTGCAAACATTAATGACCAGTAATACGTATGTACCTAATGGTAACACTCGACAAAGTCGTGCTGCGATATCATGCTTGTGATACGTCCCCAGTACAGCGCTATCTCCCTGTTCCGAATCTGCGCGGACAACACGGGAGTGGGATCAGCGGCGACCGGTGAGTTAGCCAGACGGTGTGGCGCGCACGGTTGGACGTATGAGGCGGATCTCCCGGTTCCGGAAAATCACATTGGCATTGAAGATCTTGAAGCGCTCTTGATCTTTGTGAGTGTTGAATTGGAACCGAAGTGTGCTGCAGAATGAGGAGGGTTTGTTCTGACCATTATGAACGTCATAAGAATGTGGTGAGGAAGAGCGTTAAAGCAGTTTCAGATGTTTTGATCAATTTAGTGAACGATGAACGCATAAGAAAGGGTGTATGTCTGTGCTGCTCATGCCGTATAAAACTGCGCATAGATCCAGCAGACCTCCCGATCCGTCAAGCTGTGACCAATTATCAGGAACACAGCAGTGATAAGTCAAGTCTGACGAGACCTGCATTGTCAAACAGCACGTCGACACCATCACGCGTAGATGCGGATGCCTTTGCTCGTCATCTCGCCTCCAAGGACAAACAAGTTTGAAACTTATGTACATATTGTTGTTTATGTATATTATGTATATTGATATATGGTAATTATTTTTGACAAAATCAATGGTTACATCGTTCAAATAGCCTAAATCACATCGCTCAGTTATCAACCATGTGACATTTAAGTCGTCTTTATTGCTCCGTTTGTATCTGTGGGTCATTCTAACGTTGTATTGTTCATTCCTAACGAGACGTTTGAACTGGGCAAGCGGCACTGCAAAGTCGCATAATGATGTGAAGATGTGTTATCTTGTCCTAACAGAGTGAACGACAGAGGAAGGACAAATATGTAACGTGTCACTTCTTATGTAGGCTGATACTACAAAGAAGGACGTGTTATGAATCTACTAAATACTTCTCGATATCAGTGTGTGTGGCACTTACCGACTAGCTACGATTGCGACTGAAGCAACACTCTATTTTCCCACCCGACATCACCTTTAACCCTCGCACTACCGGAGGGGGGGTTGATTTCCGGCCCCTCGGGTTTTGTTTCTCGTCAATAGCGGAAAGCTTCTGCGTGTAGCGCCGCCAAAATTAGCACACCTATTGGGACATTACTGCGCGTATTGTGTAAAAATGTGGAACCCAGGTCATCTCAGGTCAGGTCACCAGTCCAACTCACGTGCCCCCACCTAATTTTTATATTTTGCAAGTGTACCGCAGCCACAGTAGATTTGAAACTTTCAGCAATACACGAGAGTATCAATACCTAAAACTTGTATATCTCATATTTGTTTATGTCGGTGACCCGAGGTCAAGTAATTTTGGTGACCTCCCCATTTTAAGTCAATAGGGAAATCTTACGTAATTTTTTTAAAATGATGTGTTCTGGTAAACAAAAATGATATGATTGGATTCGTCTTGACCAGGTGAATACGATAGCACCGAAATAATTGCGTTATCTTTCATAGCTAAAACGTTATTCGCGAGAAAACTTTTGCCAAAACATGGCCTTTGACCTTCCGTGACCTCTGTAGTCTAAGCAATTGACATAAGGTCAAATTTGAGTACATTTTTGCGATAAGAAAATTCCAGACCTTTCAACCGCTTCTTTCGTTTCTTTCTAGCTATCTTAACTCCCGAGATAATCGGGGATTTCCGAAGCGGTGTCCCAACTACTCGTAATATGACAAAATTTGACCTTCGGTGACCTCGGGTGACCTCAATACTGACCTGACCTGAAAATAACCGGTATAATGTCTATAGTCCTTGTCACGATCTCTCTAATGCCGTTTGCTGCTTGTCGATATGTTGCGTAATTTTGGAGATCTTAGGGTGTGGGGGGGGGGGCGAAAATCAATACCCAACAGTCCGAGTGTTAATGTAAGTATACAAATTACTATAGCAAAAAGAAGACATCGTGGTACTCGTCACTCAGATAAACTGTATACCAAAAATCAGGCTAATAGCTGCAATGGTAGCTGAGATGTCTGCCCGTTGGATTTCGTTGGAGATGTCTGCCCGTTGAGATTTCTCTTTACCCCCTCGGGGGCAAAGCGAAAACATGCACGTATATCGACGCAAAATACGGAAATTAGAGGAAAAACGCACCTTTTTATTGTTTGCGTTGTTGGACAATACATAGGGAAGCATTTTGGGAGGTAAAAATGTGAATCAGAGTCACCCGGGGTCACACGAGGTCAACGAAAAGAATGTCACAAGGTCACGGAGTCAAGGTCATTCAAGGTCACGCAACAAAACCCATAATGATAATCTCCATTTCATTGCGAATTCAGTCATATAAGTATTGTTGACATTGTCGTTAGCTAAATGACCCATTTTCGCCTCCAAAAGTACCTCTGCAGGCTGAACTCGCAAAAATGCCCGAGGCTATAACTCGAAAACCTGAGGTCAGATGGAGCTAATAGTGCTACAGATGAATTCAGGACCCAAGATAACCCTATGGACCAATTTTGAAGAGAAAATGAGAGATGAGGGTATAATTTTGAAATAAAAATTGTTGAAATGTCGTGGAATGCCCCAGCATCAAAGTCTGATATCTGGGGAAGTCTCAGTCTGAAGTACATCACCCTATCATTTCCTTCACAGCATGATCGTATGAAACATCATTGGTGCATGGTTGATTGTAGATTCTGAATTTCACTTCTGAATGAATTGCCCATTTTTCTCGACACTTTCTAGATATATCTATCACACTTTCTACTCATTCCAACTCAGTGGTTTAGATATTCAAATATATATGATGAACAGTAAGTTCTGACATTTTCCTCTGGTGGAAATAGAGTGGCACATTGACATTTATATTTTCATTTGGTAGTAATAGAGTGGTAAATCGTTTTTGGCAAATGTTGATTGAATGTTAACACCATTCTAATTATCCTTGAGATGAAGATGTAATATTCACTGTGTCTTAAAGGCTATTAAAGTTTGGATGTTGATTGCTTTTTAAATGTGTAACTTAACATCTTTCAATGTTGACATTAATTTTACCAATTGTTGCTAACTTGTATTTGGAATACTAGAATTGGGATATAAATGTCATCTTTGCTAAAATGTAAGGAATTTAAATGAATTAAGTTCTTGAATATTGCCGTGGGATCAACAGGGATCATAGATCCGGGCAAGTAGTTTTGTCGTGAGATCCTACCAGATAATAGATCCATCTCTAGCTTTTTGCCGTGGGATTCAGTGAGATCATAGATCCAGCCATGTTTTTTTTGTCGTGGGATCCAGTGAGATCATAGATCCTTCCTTGGGATCCACGCACATGTCTGCTGAATACAGATTGCTTTAATTATTTATCATTCAGATATCCTCATTACCTCTTCATTCTCAAAGGTAATAGTTAACCAATATGCATGTTTCTTTTTATGCCTTCATAGCCTTAGCATAAGAAACGTCCTGTGTGACGTCCAACACATGGCAACCTACTATGGAAGTCATTGCTCTTTACATCAAGCGGACTTGAGACACATGTTGCACAATACCATATATTGAAAAGACGGCTAAACTGTTTTTGATCAAATTTAACCGCCGTCCAAGGCCCTGCGCATGCGCGATGACTGATGACACAATGTTGACGCTACCCAGTATGAACTCATAGGTACATACACACCGGTGAGGAGATGAGAGCAGGCTCTCAAAAGTTTGACAGAAACATTTCATTCCTGTGTCAAAACTACGTCGCGTAGCAAGGAGATTTTGTATCACGGTCCATTTTTTGGCATGCTCTAAAAGTTGCTATATCTGATCCAAACCGATCTTAAAGGGACATTGGCAACCTTTGGAGGCAATGTAAAAACCGGTTAAAATCGACGTAACGAATTTTGTGTCACTGATGGCAAGGCTCAAACGTGCAGCCACATCGCCAAACAAGATATATTAGGAAATGATGTTTGACTCATCTCCAACTCTCAAAAGAATCGCCTGATTATGATCCGCACTATTTCGGC
>JARFNZ010158804.1:0-26629 GCA_031763405.1 Balanus nubilus
GGCAGCTCAGTGTCCAGGGTAGATCGGGTGACTGGCTGAGGCAGCTTAGTGTCCAGGGTAGATCGGGTGACTGGCTGTGGCAGCTCAGTGTCCAGGGTAGATCGGGTGACTGGCTGAGGCAGCTTAGTGTCCAGGGTAGATCGGGTGACTGGCTGTGGCAGCTCAGTGTCCAGGGTAGATCGGGTGACTGGCTGAGGCAGCTTAGTGTCCAGGGTAGATCGGGTGACTGGCTGAGGCAGCTCAGTGTCCAGGGTAGATCGGGCGGCCCGGTTCGTTCCGGTCGGTCCGTCTCGGGTCACGGCACAGAAGACGTCTGAGACGCGAATAATAGGACAGATTGGGACCGGTTAGATATAAACAAGCAAGTCATGGCGTCTTTAATCACACTCATTGTGAGTTGATGTCGGCCTTACGGTAACGGGTCTCAGATTTTGTCAGATTCCCCGGTACTTTGTCCTTGGCCTGCGTGACCCATCCCACTGCTCACACGTCTGGAGCTGACAAAGGCCGTCCTGAGTGACCAAAATGAGCACCAACTGACCAAAACGGCCTTGGACACGACATCATAATAGACTGAGACAAAGATCCGCCGAGTCGTGTAATCGCTAATGGCTCTGTGTCTCCACCTCTCCGGCTTCTTCACCTGATACATTACACCACGCCACGCTGTGGACTCCCCCTATACTAAGTGCGGTGCTGCATGTCACATGCCTATTTACCGGCATAGTACCTACTACCTAATAGGGTTTAACCACCACCCAATACAGAATCTGCTGTAATGTCTCCCCTTCTAACCGGCCAGAGTGCTTAGTGTTTCATTTCTGCTGGCCCGGTGTAGCATTGCCATCTGATACATGACCTGCTGTAATACATCCCCTGTAAGCAGCTTCTGGCCCAGCCCAGCGTGCCACATGTCTGCTGACCTGTGGTGGCCCGATCAGCAGCCGATCAGCAGCCCGATCAGCAGCCGATCAGTAGCCTGATCAGCCGCTCATCAGCAGGGTCATCTGACGGCCAGCAGCAGTGTGTCAGCATCCCGGCTGGCCACCAGACTGGCTGACCAGCCGTCTGACCACTGACCGCTGACCACTGACCACTGACCACTGACCACTGACCACTGACCGCTGACCACTGACCACTGACCACTGACCACTGACCACTGACAACTCAGCAGATCTGACCACCGCAGCCCGGTAAACCCCGTCAGAACCGCGTAGAACTCGAGCGCAATCATGACACGATCAGGCTACGGTCACTCCCACGTAGTCCAAACCTGACTTGCACGCCTTCAACATCGGAAAATGTCACGAATGGAGTGGAACACCGTCATGTGGTCCGACGTCACTGACGTAACCGACTAACGGACGGCGCTGACGTAGGGGAGGGGAAGGGGAGGCACGACTATGACGTTACCCTGAGCAGCTCGATGTCAGCGTGAGATTTGGGCACACATGTGACGACGCCTTGTGTCATCGGCCTTGCATGACAGGCGATGTGGTGTCACCTGGCGAGACTCTGACACCTGCGATGACGTCTCGTGTAGCTCTGATACCTCCGATGACGTCTCGTGTAGCTCTGATACCTCCGATGCCGCCTGGTATCGCACCGTGCCTGGGTGCGACGTCCCGCTCCCGGACCTCAGTTCAGACCACCCCGGTCATAACTGCCACAGTTCCATCCAGTCTGATCGGCCATAAACCTGATCTATTCATCAGCATTTGTGTCAGCCTTCTGTTGTCATGAGTTCGGCCAACGGGTGTGGTAAGGCCTGCCTTAATGCCCTACCACGGTCTCTGCATCAGCCACTGACGTACCCATTGCTCAGCAGTACAACAGCGGACAGCCCGTCTGGCATCGCCCACGACGAGTCAGTAAACATGTGCGAAATCTTTGGTCGCTTGGCAAGGCGGAGAAGACGGGAGATATTCATCAAGTGGTAATTTGAATCTCCTGAACGGCGTACAACCTTGTGGTGAAGGCTCCGCTGATTTTAGTTCTACAAACGAGATTCAGATGTTTTATTCCTCATCTTTGTTCGACTTTGGTATTTGGTTTCCGTGAGTCACTGCTTTGCATTTACTATACAATGTTCACCTAATTGTTACGCATTCATCGCGAGTCATCATGTTTTACTGATGTTTAATTCCTACCGTCAGCATAACATTATGCACCTAAATATCGGCTCTTTCCTGTTGCATGTGGCATACGTCCACAATGCTCACTCATTGCGTGACTGAACCCGACTCCCGTGAAACCCGCGATGAACACACTAGTCGCCCATTCACGCTTCCACCGACACCATAGGACCGGAGCGATGGGCCCGCCTTGGGCCGCTGAAATACGACGCAGGTCAGACCGGGCCGGCCGCCAACGCGGGGAAGAGAGCAGATACACTGCCCGTGGCTCATGGCGGCGACGGCGGCGGCGGCCCTCTGCGGGCGCCGGGCGGCCTTCGTCCGTCGCCCACCAGTCACGAGTGCGGCCTGCAACCCGTGCCGCGGTCCCCTCCCCCTCCCCCACCCACCCACCGCTGCCGCTTCTCTGGCCCGCAGCCAACGGCACCCCGTCACCACACCATCCACCGTGCAGTCCGACCGACGCTATCGCGGGATTGTTGAGAGGTTTCGTATATACTATGTAGACACCCATGCAGTTACACTTGGAGTGCGGAAGGGACCAGATTCATGGTAGCAGCGACACTTTTCTTCTGCACCGGTCAGGAAAACGATCAACAGTAGCACCCTCTGCGCCGCATCACGGGCGAAGGAAAGGACACGAAGTCAGCCACTAGAACAGAGCGGGCTGGTGCCGGCATTATTTGCTCAGTATTAGTGTTCAGTGCATATATGAACTCTCGTTGGCAAAGATAACCCACTCAGCAGGCACTGTTCCAGTTCAGCGCCGGAATCACAGGATACCATGTCCCATATCACACAGACAACAACCACACAAACACGGAAATGGGGCCGACGCGAACTGGGAATCTCCGTGGTAAACGGCGGCTGGTAAATTGCCAGACAATGCACCACCATTAGGGGTGTGTGTGTAAATTGCGGCAGTTGGCTGGAAAGTCACAGCGCCGACGTCGCGCCGACCGGAGGTACTCGTGGGATCCTGCGTGAGCCGTGAGCCGTGAGCCACTCCCAGCGCTCCCACCCGGTACCAGCGGGGAGCCTGGGCCCGGCCTCTGGCGATTGTCACTCCCGTGTGAGTCCTGATTGTGACTGCTGTGCGGCTCCTGATTGTGACTGCTGTGTGGCTCCTGATTGTGACTGCTGTGTGCCTGTTGTATGACTGCAGCTGCAGCCTAACTCACTCCTGATTGTGAGTTGTGATTGATGCGTGACTCCGACTCCTGACTCTGACTCCTGATTTTGACTCCCGACTATGACTCCTGTGTACTTCCTATCTGACTCTCGACTGTGACTCCTGTGTACCTCCTATCTGACTCCTGTGACTCCTGTATGCCTCCTATTTGAGCGCTGCTCGTGACTGCTGCGCCCTCGGAGGGGCGTTTGAGGTGTCCGTGAGGCTGCAGCTCAGCATCAGCTGATGACTGGCTGGTCGGCGGCCGAGGTCAGAGGCGCCGGTCTACAGGGAGGGCGGCCTCGCCCGTCGCTGCAGATGCCTCCGCCGTGCTGATACCATCAGGACAGGGCGGTGCTGGGCGGGGGGCGCCGCCCGGTGGCACGGGGGGGGGGGCGGGAGGACAGCTTACCGCGTGGCCACGGCAGCAGGCGAGATGAAGTCAGAGCAGAGATACCACAGATAGATATGGATCAAAATCACTGCATAAATGCGGCTATAATCATTGCGAGAGTGCGGTTAAAGCAACTCGTTAATATCAAACGAGTTATACGAAGTGATTGTGCAATATTATGCAATTGCTGCAGAATTGACATATCGAGACAGATCATAGATATACCAAATGGAACAGCACAAAAAGAAGCACAGCATTGTGCGACGTTGCGCAACCATCGACACCGCTAAAACGTCTAATTCAAGCATGTCTTTCGGAAAAGGTGGCTGACTTTACCACGACTTCTCTCCAGGAGAACGTCGGTGGGGTCTCCGGAAGCAATAAAAGCATGGAATGGTGGGAGTGTGAATACAAATGAGAGACAGTGGTGCGATACGGGCACGGTTTGCAGGGATAATAACTCTCGTTTACCATGGAGAAGCGCACACATACGGCTACAGGTGAATTTAAACAGAGGGTCGGGCTCTATTGGATGCAATCCTTAGCGAGGCGGAGAGCATATGTTAGGTTGATGTTAAAACAAATATTTCCAATGAGGTAACCTCAAGGAAGACAGGAAAATGACTGAGGGTGGCCGAAACATGAAGCGACATATTCCAATTTCCGATCCTGGCTTCCCTTCTACCGAACTAATTAAGCGCAGGTAAAATACGCTCCTTTCACCGTCCGGGAGTGTCGGCACGGGGCGGTGAAACTGGCGGTCTGTCCCGCTGCCGACGCACGCACGTTCCACCCGCGTGCCCCAGTGCGTGACGCCCCTCTCCTCCAGCCTCCCCAGTCCCCACACGCCCCCGACTTCAGCCCATATCCGGGTCGAGCCGCCTCAACCAACCGGCAGACTCCCCCAACAAACAGCAACGGTATCGCTTTAGCGGCTGAAGCTTAAAAGCTCTGCACCACACAAGCTATTTATGCAAGAAAAAATAAGCGTCTCATCTTTTGCCGACCGGAAAACTTCATACCAACTCCGTTCGTGTGATGCGCCGAGAAGAACACGTCGGATATCTAGACATGGTATCGCTAAGCTGGGCAATTACATGACGTCACCTGCAGCAAAACCAGAGGCGTGCCGCGCGTATACAGCTATTTTGCCACAACCATGGAAACACTCAGATAAAACATTACGGCTTGACGAGAACGCCTGGATTCTAGTTAGGAAAAGCCCATGGGTGGGGCATAAATAGCAATCATTGCATGGGAATGCCTCCACGGGTAACCCCGACCGTGCCACTATATAGGAAACTCGTGCATGAGAAATCGTACTTATGTCCCAACTTTTCTTAGTACTGCATCAACATTACGGCAAAATTGCACGTATTTGAGACTGAGGGAAGGTCCACAACCATTTTTTAATGGTTGTCAACTCAATTCTGTCTCGCCTGAGTTGATTCAGCTTCAGGCCATGCCTGCATGGTTCATAGATGCAATAATGATGATGAACTGTGATGATGATGATGAACCAAATAAGCCATTCAGCCGGGCTGGCCTCTGCGGCTGGTGAGAGCCGGTGGGTCGTCTCCGAGCGCCGGCAGTGATATCGAAAACCCGCCACAGCGGCGGCTACACGCCGCCACGCCCCGAGCTGCCCACAATTAAAGCGTCTTCTAACGGCGTTCATGACCGCATTGCAGACCACGCCGGCTACGCTCAGCCACGCTTTCTTTTTGTCCAGACGGCGCCGCCAGTGCCCTCAGCCAGCCGGCGTGCAGACGGCGTGCACACACGCCTGTGCACTGTGAGTGTGCACAGAGGGCGGCTTTCCCGCACGGAAAGTAGGTGCGGCTGTCTCAGAGCAGAGAGGTCGGCGAACGGGAAAGACTGCGGCCGTGGACAATAGAAGAGGGAGGGATTCATCACTCACAGAGATGCGTAGTGTCGGCTTTTCCGTCTACTCTACTCCGGCGTCAGCATTCAGTTACCTAGTTTTTAGCCTCCACATCTATACTAAAATTTGAAATCGTGACTTGGGATGACCAATAATCATAGCACAAATCATGATATTCGTCGAACCTGCCCTCTCCAAATCGTCCGTTAACGTCATAATTGAAAAACGACTTGACAAAAAGTCTGCTTTCTTTTCTAAAACTATGTGATGGTCCAGATAGCAAAGGTTTCCAACTGGTTGACCGGCTGGACCGGCGGACCTTCGACGCCGAACTGGCTCTTCCTTCCTGGAAATCTGGCCACCATGGTCAGACGAGCGCCGACCCGGTTTGAGTTCGTATAAACGGCAGCCCGCTTCGGTCATGGGTCGCACCGTCCCGCCAGGCAGGACAAAGCCAGTCGGCGTGACAGAGGCGGAGGCGGTCGGAGGGCGGAGGGCGGTGGGCGGTCCAGCTGTGCGGCGGACGGCGGCGCGCTGCGTTCAGCCCCGACCGACGCCGCCGACACACAGCCGAGCCACGGACGATTAACGGTTCTCGGGGCTGGCTGGCGGCTGAACCCACCTCCTCCGCCGCCGCCGCACCGTCCACACAGTCAAGAGGCATCGCCGCGCCGTTCTCTGGGGTCAGCGTCAGCATCGGCTCAGCTCTGTGATTCCACTGTCTGGGGTCACCGCCCTGTCCCAAAGCCTCGTCGCCGTCTTGGGTCAACAATGTCACCGCCCCAACGCCGCCGCCATACCTCCTCACCACATCAACGTTCTTAGGTCACCGCCGCTTAGTCACCACGATCACCGGCCCTGCGAGCGGCAACCTCAACGTGCGCGCCTGAGGCTTCGATCACATCGGCTAGGAGTGACGTCGAGCCTGTGTTTATTGGCTGCGTTGACCGGGTGAGTCACTCGGATGGAGGGTGGGGGCTGAGGGACGGGGTGGAGGGGTGGAGGGTGTGGAGGCCGCAGGGTGTGGAGGGCAGAGGGTGTGGAGGGAGGAGGTGCGGGGTGCGGTCATCACCGGAACTGGCGATAACCGGCGGCATGGCTGGTGCCTCCCTGCAGCAGCGCACCTGCCCTGCAGCCGTACGGAGTTGTACCGGGCCACACCGAGCCATACTGAGCCATACCGAGACTCACTGAGGGAGCGGCTAGGCCAGACCCATGGAAAACCGACCGCCGCCGCCACCGCCGCTTTTCTGGGTCAGCCGGCGGCACCCCAGGCTTGGCGCACCCAGCAGGAGAGCCCGGCGCCGAGCGACTCTCTCCTGTGCTGGTCGGGAGTCGAGAAGAGTGATCAACACCAGCAAACTCTCTCGCTTGATGCCTGGGAGTCGAAAAGTTCGCCGGTTGTGGCGACTAGCATTCCAGAGGTCTGCTGGCTGAGGCCTAAGCGAACAAACAAGGAACTGAACTGAACTACGCGTTCGAACTGAACTGAACACGCTCCTTGGGGGTCTGACAGCTGAAGGATCGACAGCGACGGAGCTGACAGACGCACTGACAGCTGGCCCGTTGCCGCCGCCCCCGCCGACTGAAGCACCAGTGATGGTGAGACTGTGTGGTCGGAGGCGTGCCCATCAGCCCGCTGAGGGCACCGATCGCTCACCGCCCGCGGTCCGCCGGGTACACACCGCACACCCTGCTGCAGGGACAGGCCCGTCGTGCACAGAGCCACGGTACATCCCGCAGGTCCCACTGGCGGTGCACAGCGGAGTCAACCACTGCAGGTGCAGCCAGGTACAGGGTCAGCGGTACACATCGGCCGTGTTATCGGTCCAGTATTGAGGGCGCGGGGGCGGGAGCGGGTACGGGACCGACCAGATCGTACCGCCGGGTCCGGCTGACGGTACCGGAGGCAGCAGAAGGCAGCAGGTGATGGGGCAGGATCGTACCACCAGGTCCGGCTGACGGTACCGGAGGCAGCAGAAGGCAGCAGGTGATGGGGGCAGGTAGGGTGCACAACAAACACCAAACGCTTGGGCCTAGGAAGGGGCAGTCATGGCTGGTCTCCGTTATGTGTGCAGTTTGAAGAGGAGCTCATGGGCGGCAACCAGGGTCGGCCAATGAAAAGCTGACTGCTCTAAGGCTGAGGAACAGTGACATTACTCAGGGCTTATTTTCTGCCGTGCTGCCTGGTTCTGCTTTGCTGTGAGTTTAATCCCGTAACTGGAATGGTCGTAGTCTAGGATTATATGATAATAGGGAAGAGGTCCGGGAGATAACCCCGTATTAGTGTTCGCTATGGTCTCACAAATACCTAATCACTTTTTATGGATGCTGACTCCAAATACGGGATCAGTGATTTGTTGTCAGCAAAGATCACTTCCACGAGGCATACACGATTCCAGTAACCTTGTCATAGAAAACATTTTCCAGAAATACAAAACATGCGATACAACAATGGCCCGTAATTTCCATTAATTCACAATGCCGCAATTACGATGGTGTGATGATAGTAGCCGATGCTATGACCACATCGCTATTCGCTATCGCGACATCACTATGATGACGCCACGTCGTGAGGACGTCACATCAGACACGTGCCTTTCGGCACGTGCCCAACCACCGACCTGGTGCTGCCTCTTCCACTGCCCGGCCAGATCCGGTTCCCGCCCCGCCCCCTCCCCATCTCAGATGAAATCTCTCTCTGCGGTGCTGTCCCGGTGAGACAAACAGGAAGAAAACTGGCACGATGTCACCGTACGTTTGCGTGGGGCTATACTGCGCACACAATGCTCAAGCCATTTGCGACGCGTGTTAGGCATTTACGGCGAGTAGGCGACAAAAAGACGACTGTCAACCAGGCCCCGCCCTGCTGTTGATCGTGTGCGGCTCAGCGGTTGCACAGTGATGTTTTTGAGCGGGTTCCTTGGGGTGACAGGTGAGTTTATCGTGGTCGTAATGCAAAGCTAGGATGAGCTCTGATTTGCTGTGCGGTTTGTTTCATCTGCGATCTAATCTTGGGCCATATTTTTAGTGACTTGTGCTTTTGGTTGGCTTCCGAATGTCCTCGGTGAGTTTGATGTTACTCACCTGTCCATCTGTCACGGACTGTTTTAAATACGACTGTCTGAGCTGCTGGCCTGTATGTTTGAACGCCTCGCCGCCGAGTGCCACGCCTCCAGTCGCCAGCCGGCCGGTGGCGTCAGGTAAAACCGTCGGTCGGCGGCGGCTTTCCCACGGTAGACGCCGCCAGTCGCACCACACAGGATGTGAAGCCAGTGACGCCAGGGCACCATATTAGCCATACTTTCCGGGGTCTGGCCACAGTGGTTCGTCAGCGGTCACTCCCCAGTCTCACGATTTGATTATATGTGAGCGAATAAGGCGAGTTAGCGCCGCGTTAACTACTGATAAAATAAAAAGGAGCTATGCCAGGCTGTAGTTCAACATGACGCACCACTGAGTGAAACAATGAGGCGAGGCATTTGTAAAAGGACAACTGGAAACTACATGGTCGTGTAAAGCACCAGCTACATTTAAATGAAAATACACGTCGAAATTGGCATTCCCTAAACGTGCAATTACACGTGTTTAGATAGCAGATTTCCTGTAAAGAGCGTGTCAGGCAAAAAGAGTGGAAGCACCCGCTACGTAAAGTCATTTTAAACGTCACTCGCCTTGAACGTTGTGTGACGGCAATCGCGAAAATCCTGACAAAATCCTGACAATGTCGTTGGGGGATAGTCGCGATGCCTTTGTCCAGGGAGGTGAACGATTGGAGTCTGGGAACCAGCCGTCAGCTCCGAAGAAGTCATCATGGTGTTCACACGGGCCGAGAAAACGTTACGTGTCCGTGAATATTTGACGGCCAGAATTCCCACCAATTCGTCTGATTAGAGAACATGGAAACGACCAACAGCGACAATTGACAGCCGCTTCAGAGCCTCTCTGGTACTTTGTCATCTCACGCATCTAGATTGTCGTCATTGTGTCCCGGTACCTCCAACATAACATCCGTTGAAGCGGAAACCAGCAGAACGATAAACAATAAGTGTCGCACTGCTGCCGTTGCTGGTTAACCGCTGCGACCCCAACCCCCACCGAGTGCTCCTGCCTTCCGGTGTCAACGACTAGCGCGACCAGCAGCTGGCCGCTGACCAGTATAGCTGGCCGCTGACCAGTACAGCTGGCCGCTGACCAGTACAGCTGTCCACTGACCAGTACAGCTGGCCGCTGACCAGTACAGCTGGCCGCTGACCAGTACAGCTGTCCGCTGACCAGTACAGCTGGCCGCTGACCAGTACAGCTGGCCGCTGACCAGTACAGCTGGCCGCTGACCAGTACAGCTGGCCGCTGACCAGCACAGCGGTCTCTTCCGCAGTGGCGGCCACTCTGAGCAGGTCAAAACCTGTTGCCACCGCCCCGGTAACTCTCGGCCCGGCTGACCCGGCCCTCCCATCCCGGCTGACCCGGCCCTCCCATCCCGGCTGACCCGGCCTAGCCGGTCTGACGCGCCGCCCAGCTATGTTTGCCGATCTGACACGCCTCGGAGAGAAACCTCGGTGGTGACGACCGTTACAACCGACGCCGCGCGGCTGCATATTTAACGTTTTTCAAACGTGTGTCTCGCAGGGTCGTATCGCGATGGCCGTGACTCGCCGGGTTGGCAGCTCCGCCCCCCCCCCCCCCACCTCGCCACGCGGAGCGAGATGGTACCCGCCCGGCGTTAGATAAATATGACGGCCACTTTAATTATGGAAGGTCCAGTGATTCAGACGGGATTTGTGAGATGAGTCAGCTAGGATGTGTGAGGAGATCCATATAAGAAGCCTGACTGGAAATGTCGTGAGACGCTGGGATTTACGATGAGGTTGTCTTCCTCAGGTGGAGTTTTATATGCCAGTGGTGGACCCACAGCCCCACAGGGATTGAGTTGGGCCACAACAATTTTGTACTTTGCCCATCAACATTTTCATGGCTATTGAAATACTCAAAATGAATATAAGCATGTTATGGCGTACAGAGCACACTACTGCTATACCAGTGAAAGTCGCAGATTTCATTTATAATTACGTAAAGCGCAGCAAGCATTCAATTTCCACCCCAACATAACAGCCCAGTGATGGAGGCGTTTCTAGTCACGAACCTCGTGCTGTGAGCAAATCATATTCACATCGACCTTCGCAGCCGAGGCGCAGTGAAAAGGCGGCGGCCCACGCGGACGCCCGTTCATATGCCCCTCACTATTCATCGAGTCGAGCCGATTCGAAACCAGCGAGGCGTGTCGACTCCGAGGCGAGGCACACGTCCCATCGCCGGATCCCGCCTCCCAGCCACGGCTGGCCGCCACCGAGTCGCCCACCAGAACACTCGGCCCACCGTCGACCCGAGTCGCACGGCAGTGTCCCGCGCCGCCACGGAGCGACGACCTCATCAGCGGGACCCTCGACCGGGCCGCGCTGCGACGCGTGGTGCAACGGCCTGCCTGCCACGGTTATCCTCCAGTGAACAAATTAGCATACAGGCTATTGATGTTCGCCAGTTAACGGACCAAAGAAGGAATGGAAGATAGATGTCCGTGCACTGTGCAGGTGTGGCTATCGGCAAAATTATGTAGGTGTAGCACAGGGCAAAGAGACCAGGAACAAAAGGCAATACGTCAGCTTTAAAAGGTGATCAATCAGTATCAAGGCATAAATCAATGTGGTTCGCTTACAGAACTAAAAACTTGAATGTGTAATACTCACATTGCACTCGGGTAGCACGGGTACTCCTTTAGTGCGCGCCATGCCCGCAGGCGTCTGCTGAGACAGCTTAAATCCTCCCATCTGCCTGCTGACCTCTCTGCCAGGACCACTGGAGACCGTTCTCGGCGTTTCCCCCTCTGTCGCAGCCGAGGGCAGACCGACACAGTCCGTTCGTCACCACAGAGGCCGTCGGCGCCGCCCACCACCGCGTCACATCGAAGCCGCTGTGGCTCCACCGAGAGACCGAGGCTCACTGACGGCAGCCGCCCGCCCGCCGCCGCCGCCCGCCGACCGGCCGGCCAAGAATGCCTCGGCCGCCGCCGGCTGTGTTGTCATGGTAACGGCCGCCGCCGCCGCCGCCGGGGCGGCATCAGGTGGTCGCCGTCTTTACGCAGCCGTGCGGCCGCAGTTTTTGTCCCCATCGGGGTGGCCAGTCGAATCGACTGCCCTTCTGTGGCCGGCTGTAAAAATTATGGACAGTTCCTTTTGAGCACTTTGTGGGAATCGCCTCAGTTTTTGCGGTGTTAAATAGTTAAATGATTGCCATTTAGAGGCGGTGTTCTTTAATGTGGTTTCTTCGCACGCATGGTGCTCGCTGTAATCAAAGCCAAAGAGTTTTAAATATTTTTACGTTGATAAAGGAATGCCGCTTAAAGTGAAACCATATACATCTTATGCTTCTTTCTCTTTCTTTCTCCTGGCAATGCTCATTAAACTGCTTTTGCCGTCATCTTCTGCCTTATTAGATTTTTCATTAAAAACAAACAGAATGTGCCTTTTAACATTCTTTCATTATCTAACAGTCCTGTACTTTAAAACAGGTAATGAAAAAGTAACCTAGATAGAAGGAAAGCAAAAACCGAAAGAGAAGGTCGCCAGACACGGCCGCCGGCAGGAGCGTTGACACGAGATTCATGTGTTTTGTGCCCGCATGTCCCGTTACTCGCAAAAACAGGGCTGGGCGGGCGCAGCGGCGGACAGGCTGTCGACCTGCCGTCAGCGAGCACCGCCCTCAACCCTCAACCACCCTCTGCCACAGCCACTGCCACCCGGCTGACCCACAAACGTCCTCAGCGAGCGAGCACGACACCTGTCGGAGCCACCCTCGCCAGAGACTGCGACGGCCGGACACAACACTAGCCAGAGACTGCGACGGCGGGTCAGGGCGCAACTGGAGACTGCACGACAGAGTTGGGCAATAACACCAGCCGGGAGCGCCGGCGGGGCGGCAGCGATCGGCCTCGCTACCCGCACGGACAATGCGTCCCTCGGCTGGCAGTAGGTTAATGAAGTGCAAGCGTACCACGATCTGGGTTATTATATGCATACGCGTCACGGTATCCGACCGCAAACGGCAGGAGATGATAACTGATGAGGTCCCGAGGGACGACAAATGAAGTCAAGTGTCCCATCTCGTCCGGCCGTTAGCTCGTCACCCATGGGACAGGCTGCCGTCACAGAATGACCGAGGCTAAACCAGACGGCCGAGAGATATTCCCACAATTATCGACGGCGCCAATCGTCTCGGCGTCCTTCCCAGTTGCCCTGACCTAGGAATATCGGACTCTGGACCGGAAAATGACCAGTCCGATCGCCGCCGCACACACGACCTTCTCAAGCCGTTACATAAATTGCAGGCAATAACAGCCGCGCGGAATTATGGAGGGAGGAAAATTCGGTGCTCCCGAAGGAAGCCGAGGCTGTGTGAACGTTCGGCCCGCCCTTCGGCAGCGGGTGGGGATTGCGTATTCGGCCGACCCCGATACGGGCGGGCGTCCAAATGAAAGTTGGGTTGACCCGACGTACGCGGGGTCGCCGATCCGCCCACGCCTCGACGCCAGATGGCGTAACGCCCACACAAACAATGCCTCGTTACAACTCCTCTTCCCGCTCCCCGAACCGGTGCAGCCCGCGTCGGCAGCTTGGCAACACGAGCGAACCTTAAATGGTGAAACGGCATGCGAAGTAACTGGTTCGAAATCTTGTGATAAACTCTTCTAAGAATAAAATTAGCATTGCAGATTTATTGCCCCCAAACTTTCCCTGCAGTATTTTCTGCTAGCATCCCAGCGCACGAGCCAGGCAATCTTTAAGAACAAATACAGACATAGAGATAGCCGTATGGTGCGCACTATTGGCTCCAATAATCTGCATGCCATAGGAAAATAATCAACACTGCGAGGAAACCACACAAAAACCCACCTCCAAATCTGGAGCAGGTTCTGTCCTAGTCGGCCTTCCCAGCGCTCAGTTGGTGTATGTCTCCGCCCACGGGCCGTACTCTGCCGCTGCTGAACGGAGCAGCGCTCTGCGTGACTGTCCAGCACGCCCTGATGGACCCCCGGCCGGTCTGCTAATAGGCCCGTCAGTGGACGGCGGGAGCCGGCCGCGCCGCTCGATAGTCCCCGAAAGGTGCGCCTCGTGCAGTATCAGCAGGCATCGCGGCGCCCAGCGACCCGGGCCGGCAGCGCTCCAGCCGGGCGTGGCACGCGCTGGTGATGGAAACGGGTACCCAGAACCGAACATGTGTACTTGGAAGGAGCACATGTACTTGGACTAATGCAATATACCTACAGGTTATGAATGTCCACCATTGAGTGCCTGCCACACAACCAATCCTTTTCCACAGGGGCAATATGTGTATAGAATCGTTCGTATGTTGTGTATTTAAATGTTAAAATATACGTATAGATAGTATATCCCTTGATAAACGGAAACAACGAATAATTCAGCTTGGAGTATGTTCAGCTACAGAAACGAACAGGGTCAAAATCCGTTTTGCTGCTATCCTTGATCCTATACAAACAAACAGCATTATAGCCTGCTGTGCATCGTGAAGTCAACATATGTAACTGTTGTATTTGAGACCGCGTTAAAACTATTTCGCTGTCTTGTACTAATTTACCAGATTCCAATGACAAGAACCATCTACATTAGTAATTCAACAACAAATCGCATGAGACAGCAACAAGAGTCCACTGTGACATTACAGCCGCTGTCATGCTCCCTCTCCCCGGACGATACCATAGTGATATCAGGATGGTAATCCCGCGGTCGAAATCCCCTGTCCGATGTGCCGGGCTCTCCGTGAAGGAAGTAGGCGGACGCTAGTGCACCGAGGCCGCTCGGACAGGTGGGTGATATGTGCACCGTGCACCGGCACAGTGCGCACGCAGCAGAGTCGGCGCAGAGCCGCCCCAGGGTCAAACAACTGGCGCCAGTGGACTGATGGGTCTGTCTGCGGCGGCCCTCCCTCCCTCCCTCCCTCCCTCCCTCTACCACGGCCTCCCGCCTGCTGTCCCCTCCTCTCCCACGCTGGGAAGCTGCTGGGAGCTGCACTGGGCAGCTGCTGGGCAGCTGACAGCAGCCGGTAGGACTATTGGTGAATGTGGTTGACAGGAGCTGGTGGAGTCTATTTTGGCTAGTACGATATTCCTGAGACGACCACAATTCACAGCAGTCACGAAAGTGGTCAAGACATTAACAGGCGCCAGCCGCCACTTCTGAGGCTGAATGTTCCGAGTAGGTATATGCAATGTGTTTACGTAGTTGTGACAGGTACAGTGCTGTAATGAAAGTACCTACCCGTTGTCATGTTCAGTATCGTATGTTTATAATAAAATATTGGATACGTGTTTCACAGATGTGTTTCAATGAAATGACGACCTCATCTACCGCCTTTGATTTTAACCGGGCGGCGTGGTTGTCGGGCTAATTCTGAGTTTAAAAAATAGACAAACAATTGTTATTGTTTGTAAGCTTGGTTAAACTTACCATAGCATGTTCCCGTCGGTTTGTTTGATGTAACTCTATCTACCGCACATGTTCCACCCGGCAGAGAACATAGAGGCCGACAGGGGACGGCCGGAACGTCCCCGGACACTACCGGTTAACGACCCTCACTATTTTTAGCATATCCGGTCGCTGAGGAAATCTCTGTTGGGCTGCTAAGACATTCGACGAGGAGCGCGGCTGGTAATTAACAGGAAATGTTATCCGATGGTATTCAACGTGCTGGGAGATTAGCATTTCCGGAACAGGTGTTGCCAGCTAAAATAAGGCCTGGACAAATCGCGGAGGACTGATATCACGTCGTAGTCGTGACGAGTACGCTGCTTGCCACTTCCCATGACGAAGAAGCCTGACATTGCATAACTTTCCTACACTAGTTGTAAAAGGCTAAAATTGCACTGAACCGTCACACCATATAGAAGAGTAACCGCAGATGAATTATGCAACATCAGCGACGTTTCAAAACGCAGCGACATTGCCTTTACTTCTATTGTCTTACGTTGCCAAACTTCAATTGCACGAGAGTCGTGAGCCGTTGGCGCTCATGAGCATCTTTAGTTTCACACGATACTTTTCCGTCTGCTGGCTTCGGATGATTCTCAGTGCTGCAGATGTGCACATTGCACTAACCGCAGATGAAAGGGACAGCTTTTCGTCCAACCCGCCTTTGTCCGCACGGACCGCAGCTGTGGAAATGAGAGTCTGCCGACGTCTGGTGCGCAGTTGGGTGGTCATGCGCGCCGGGCCAGGGGCCTTGGCCGACTGCGGTCCAGCTGACCGAGCTCCTGCCCTGACCTGGCCCGGCCCGGCCTGGGAACAGCCGGCCAGCAGAGCGGCCGCAATACAAACCTGCCAGAGTCACCTGAAGACCGGGCCCAGCCGAGACGCGGAGCTGGATGAGACGGAAACCGAATAAACCAGTCAGGTTCGGCATTCTGCTGATGAGGAGTTCACACTGTGGGTGGCGGACGGCAAAAGGCAGCTGCCATCAGTCACTTTACTGGACACCCGCGCGACGGATCAAAGTTGATGCGTTTGATTCGCCCGCTGCCCTTATACGGTGTTCACACTGAAGAGACGGACGCCAAAAGGCAGCTGCCACACGTCTTATTACCGGGCGCAGTCCCGGCGGGTCTAAATTGAATTTCCTTTGCCAAATTTGCATAAGCATTTGAAGTTTAATTTACCAAATTCAACTTAGATACGGCGTGCTGGGATCCAGTAAACTGACGGTGGCAGATGCGTACTGCTGATGAGTAGTTCATAGTTCACACTGAGGTTGGTATTCGCCAGCCTCAGCGTGAACTCCGCATTAGAGTGAACTCCACCCGACACTTCTGCTGGTGTGGCTGGAAACATCCGATACGGGAGGCTCGGATACCAGGATCATCCAAATCTCACACTGAGTTGTATTGGGGTGGCTTATAATTCCTATCTTTGACTAAATTTCACCGGCTTAGACGTGGAACACCCCAGAGCAATTTTCAATTTCATCAAACATTCTTCCAACGTCTATTAAACGTGATTGATGGTTTATCCTACCCAATTTCATTTTTGTACAGTTTCAGCAGTTTCTAGATTCAAGAGAAAAGAGTTGGTGCATATGTGTAGTGTTCCTTGTTCAATGAGTGGATACTGCAACAGAACAAGATAAGAACAAGATATGCTACACAGATATCGCAAGTATTTTAACTGTTATCTAATTTCACAATCGTGACCACTCTCTTTTCTCGGTAGACTACGATTGCTTGCTACACATATCTGTTTCCTTTTTGTCGGGAACGGGAAAACATACCTACTTCTTACTTGCATTTTACCAACTCACCTGTCTTTTAAACTCATGAGGCCGTTTTCTGTTCGTCGTGATGTACTGCCTTATAACTCTATAGATAAGTCCAAGATACATACTGTGACTGATATCAACTGATGCTACATATAAGGCATTAGCCGTGTAGTGATATGATCAAGCAATACTAAAACGGGCACCGAGTTCTGCTTCACACATATGGTTCGTGCTTAAGTGTTGTTGATCTTGGTCTCCGAGTTTAACAGCGGTGCCATAATCACTTTTGCAATAATTGAAACGATGAAATGACTTAAATGAAATAATGGAATAATTGCAGGAATTGTAATATAACGAGTTCTTACAGGTATTCCATTCACTTTCACCATCCAAATAAATGAGGTCTTTGTTAGAATTCGGAAATATGTAGCTATAAGCAAATATATTAGCAAATATATAGGGATATGTAAGCATTATAAACAATTTATGTCTCCGACGATGCCGACTATGTAAAAAGGCCGGCAAAAATATTGCTTTCGGAGTAAACACATTGCCGTCTTTCCAGACATAGAGTCTCGGTTAGCCGCTTCATTGGTTTTTGGCCTCTCCCAGACCCAGTAACTCGGCAGCCGGGTAGAAAATCAGAAAGGATAGCACCACACAAAGGTAGACCATTGACCGCAAAACTACAAAGACTTGCGGACGACCTCCCACTACCGAGAAGGCTTGTGCTGTTGTTTCTTTTCACAGGATCAGACTGGGCTTAATCCATGGCTGCAAGAACGTTATAAACCGGTAGCTGACACCCCCCGGTCGTTGGATCAGCAAATTGAACTGAGTATTAGGAACAAAGGTCATGTGATCCGATGAAACCTCGTGCAAGTTACAAGTTGTAAGCACCCCTGCCCGTACTTAATAACCCTGTCGGTTGATGCATGAGTTGAAACTCCAACCAGGCACGATCTGCCGTCTTGCCTCTGTGTTAAAGTTGATCCTTGACGTTCTCCTTCCCCGTCCTGAGGTTCGTTCCCCCGTCACCGCCGGGTTATTTCCGTCATGCCATCCCACCCCGTCACAGTCTGTGACGTCACGTCATTCCTCCGTCATATGTTACGTCATGCCGTTCCACCAAGCCGTCATGCCGTCCGACCAGCCATGCCCGACCAACCACGCCATTCCGCTGTCTACCATCCGTCTACCATCAGCGGTACAGTCACATCCTCGGCTCTCCCTGCACTGGTGGCCCTGGTGTCCTGAGTCTCCCGGGGTCGGTGGCCGACGGCCGAGATCAATGCTCTGGGCGGCACCTGTCACCGACGCACGTCTGGGTCAGAGGCAGAGACGGCCGGATGGTAGGTCCATGGCACGCCGGCTGCTCTCCAGCCAAAGATCGCCGCCGTGCCGACACGCGCCGCTTTTCTGGGTCAGCAAATTTGGGGTCATCGAAAGTGGCAGCAGGCGGAGTCAGCTGGAAAACGGCGCGGCTCGTCGAACGGCAGAGCTAGAGAGACTGGCAGCGGCATAGCAGAGCCGGAGAGACCGCGCCGACCTAACAGATTATGCACTCTGGGGGGACTGTTGCGAGGGGCGAGAGACCTGGCCGACTCAACAGAGAGTGAATAATCTGAGGGACAGTTAGAGCTGGAGAGGATTTTACCAAGAGTTCATGGCAAGCACACTTTTGAGAACGTTCCAGCATTCATCATCGCAAGTCTCCGAACATCCATCATTAATCAGTGGGCGGACGAGCGATATGTCTACGTATATGGACTCAACCCGATAGTATATGCAAATGATCCAGAATGCTGTTCTTCCGACATTCTGATAGAACTTCAATAAACATACGGTAGATAAGCGAAACGTGATACGAATAGAGACTTAGCAAAAACATACGTGTGTGAAATCACTAGTTAAAAAAATATTATTAGAAATGAAGTCATCAACAATAGACCAACAATAGACAAAGATCAGGTTTCCGAGTCAATTATTTTAGATTCCATCTGTTGGATCAGCACCAGAACAGGCATGTAATAGCACGCTCCCACTTTGACACGATGGGATGTGAGGATCATGTTCGAAATCTGAGAACGACTCACAAGTTGGAGGCGAGGCGGTGAAGTGTGAACATCCTGGTATACACTAAGAGCACAGTTACTGGCGCGCGTAGTGAACTCGAAGCTCATAACGATCGGCGGCTGCTCAAAGGGTAGGTCTGCCCCCGCAGCGAGGGACGGAAGCCGGGATGAATGTTTACACATTCCTGAAGGCGGGTGGAGCCGCGCTCAGGTAAACCCGGCCCGCAGGCCACCATAGTGTAGGATTTCACGCCTTTGTAAGGGCAGAGTTGGAATTCGGGGCCGTGGAATCTGAGGATTAGACCGCCCAAGTGTGGTAAAAAGCACGTAATCTGCACAGGACGAGGTGATGCTTCCATCAAGGTGTAAAAATGGGCACCATGTTTTTGTGGAGCTAATGAACCCCGGAATCCATAAGACATTATTTTACATATTTGTTTGGGAGACTGAGTGAGCTGAGTAAACCGGTAACACTCGCCGGCCAGTGTTACCGCTCGGCGCCGCCAGACGCTTCTCTCTCTGTCCGACCGGCGCGGCGGACAGAGTACGGGTTCGACATGCGGAGAAATCTCTCCTCAGCCTGCATAGCTCAAGGGCTCCGACCGGCAGCCCGCCCGGCAACAGAGTTTTCGCCGCGTATGCACCGGCGCGGCGGCCGACCGAGACGACCAGCGCCGAGAGCTGACTGCTCAGTCCGTGGTGCTGAGCTGCGTCTGGAGCTGGGCAGAGGCGACCAGCACCGGGTGCTCAGTCCGTGGTGCTGAGCTGCGGCTGAAGCTGGGCAGAGGCGACCAGCACCGGGTGCTCAGTCCGTGGTGCTGAGCTGCGGCTGGAGCTGAGCAGAGGCGACCAGCACCGGGTGCTCAGTCCGCGGTACTGAGCTGCGGCTGAAGCTGGGCAGAGCTGAGACAGCTCCCTCGGCGGCCGCAGACATGTCAGCGGAGCCGCCGAGCCGCAGCTCCACTGAAATGCCCTGGTCACGTGACCGGTTCGTATGTAGCAGAGCGGAGAGTTTGCACCAGGTCGTGCCCGGCTCGGAGAAGAAACAATGACGAGGATGAGAGAGAGATAGTTAGTTTGGATGCAAGGCACAGCTTTCGAGACCCGGCATGTCAGCTGGGAAGTCCTGTCCGCCCGGAAATACGCGTTTGAGCCCGGACATACACACGGCCCGGATACATATAGGTATTGAATCCCGGATAGACAGTCCAGACGTACAGAGCCCGATCCCGGATGTGCGGAGTACGGGTCCGGATACCGGGGCGGTGAGGGTGTCGGCGGCCGTGAGGGCGTGGCCGGCTGCAGGGCAGGCGGCGCAGGGCGGGGCCGCTGCAGACTCCTGTCGACAGCCGACAGGGAATACCGCTCCACGGAGGCTGAGGAAGGTCCGGCAGTCCCGCAGAGAGAGCACGGCGGCGGCATCCCAGAGCAGCCGGATGAGGGCGCTGCAGCATCACAGTCGTACATCCGGCCACCCCGCTGAGCTGAGTGCACGGCAGATGTCCATCAGATTCGGAGGCGGTGGGCTCAATAGCTGCGCCATCAGATCCGACGGATGTTGACTCTGCACTATCACAGATCTGGTAGCATCTGGCCACTGTTCAGCAGTTGATAGTGGAACTGATGTATCTGGCATAGCAGCTGTGTGGTTGCATATAGGTACAGGACGTTCCAGAAAAGAAAAAAACTGTTACGCATATTCCAAGTTGTTTATTTGATGTCCTAATGAAGCAACCAATACATCTCAACCATTGTTGTGCAGCTTCTTTAGGTAAATATGGTGAAATTAATTGTACAAAGTACCATTTATAGTGATCTGAGGTGGCTAGAAATTGATCCCGACCTCTTTGGATGTCTAGGCTGGTAGACAGACCTGGGGTTTTTGAAATGTGATGCACCGTTTAGTCATCGCTGGCCGAAAACCAGCCCAGTAATCCGGGTCGGCGGCGCCCAGTGCGCAGGTCGCAATGTCGTGAAGAGCGATCCTGCAGTGGGGCGCGGGCGGAGGGCGCCGTAGTGCAAAAACAGTCCCCGCCGGATCTCTGAAGAAGTCGTCCCGGCCCCCATACACGAACCCCTCAGAACAGGGTGAGAGTTCCGCATCTTGGTCCCAAGGGTTATAGTGCTTGGTCCACACACAAAAAAACGTAGTGCAGAAACCGGGAGCGTATGGCTTTCATGAAGCCGTGCAACCAAATATACACTATCTCATGTAAATGTACTATCTATGGTACTATGGTAAATGTGCTTTCTCATGGTTTTGCATTTTATGGTAGATTCTAGCGCAGAGCATGACAAATCGGGGAATATGTGATTTGTCTGCATTTACCCCATACTTTATGCGTTAGCCCAGACCAAATAAAAAATAATGCAAAATTCGATAAAATGCCCATGTTTAATAGGGCGTCGATGTTTTTTTCCTTCTAATTAACAGCACAGGACTCGGCGCGAACTCTGCTTTCAAAGGGTATACCTCTTTTAGTTTGACCTCTCCGAAACCTTCCAACGAACCGCGCTGGCAGCCTGGCATAACGCAACTTCGCCCGCCAAACGAAATGCGTTCGGAGGCGTAATTTGCTACTGCAACCGTCACACGGACGATATCGCGGCGAAATTGCCAGAGTGCGGACGGCTATACTTCAGTACGTCCCTAGAAGGCGTGACGGGACATCGCCACTAAGGCCGCTGGAGTCACCCGGTAGTTATTTCCGGTCGGTCCCCTCCGACCGCAGGCTGGCATGGCCGTCGCTGTATAGTGCATTGTCTGCTGTGTAGGTCGGTTATCCCGGAGGCGAACGAATGAGGACAGCTCTGAGAGATCCTTACCGGGACGCAGCGTATGGAGGTCGACTAGCGGACCAGCCAGCTGACGATCAAGAGGGAGAGGCTAGCATTGTCTGACTTTCTGTGACAACCGCTATAACGGTCTCAGCGCTAAGCACTATTAGTCGTATTTGCGGAGGCTGGTTTTGGTGTTTAGCGCTTGTAAACTCGACTGTTTCAGCATGAAACATGTGTACACAAAAGGATAGTTAACTGTACTGCCTTCTCAATGAAAGCTAGTAGCCAGAATATATAGTTCTTTTCGTTTTCAGCGTGAGAATGTAAACCGTGACCTGGTGATTGTTGTCAGTACAGTAGCGCTTTTTTGCTACTTTCGCCTTCAAAATATCAACTCTATCCGACATCTATCTTAGATGACCTCGCATCTTACAAACAAAAGCGATTCCCACCAAGCTTTGCAGAAGCTGGTTCTATATCTAACGCGGTCGCCGCGTGGTCACTCGGGCGAGAATAATTCCAGCAGCACTGCGTCATTGCGACTGACGTGGTCGGAGCTCTGCAAGAGATCAGAGATCAGACTGTGGGATCCTGCGCGGTCGCTCGGCGGTGACGACGTCCGCTGCAACAGATCAAACTGTGGGATCCGCTTCGCAGAGCAGCAGTAACAATGACGAGCCGGATCTGGTGCGTGCTGCCGAGTTGCGCTGCGCTGCCGAGGCGGGCTGCCGAGCTGCGCAGCCGGCGCCGAGGCCATGACACCGCCCTGCAGCCCGGCCCGGGTCTCTCTCCCTCCCCGCAATCACACTCACTTTCATCTGCAGCGCGGCCGAGTGGGAAACCGAGCACGACTTCTGCCGGTGGGGCAAGACCTGGTTCGGCGCACATAAAAGGGGGCACGCGCAACGGTGTGGGCGACCCGAATAATATCGAGTGAGCACCTCCCAGCTGGGGAAGGGGAGGGGGGGGGGGGGATCGAGTGAGTCTCAGACTCAGACTCAGACATTGATGGGGATGATCCACGGCAGGCTGTGGCTATTACCGCCCTTCGTCAGAAGATGGGGGTCAAATACGGACGCAGCAAGTCAGTCACAGATTCGTACTGGTATACAAGGAAAAAACATCATTCGACGGCAAATGGCATGTTGCGGGCAGGGGTGTAGTTTGGTATTCATTTGGGTTGGCTTGCCCCCACCCCCAACTTGGGCTTGTCCCAAGTCAGGCGCGGTGGGCTGAGCAGAGAGGTATCGCCTTAGGCGACAAGAGAGCAGCGACACTGGAAGCTCAAGCATGTCTGGTGGCAGCGAGTTGTCTAAAGAGGGACCACGACAGCTGAAGCACCTCTTTCCCATTTCAGTGCGCGACCGGGGCACATACAGGTGGTGCTCCTGACGGATGGTTCCTCAATCGTTCCGACACTTACCGCATACTACGCGCCTCAGCCACAGTGGCGAAACCGGCGGCCAGCACCTCGGGCTCGCCGCGACGGAGCACTCCACGCTCCATGCACAAAGTGTGGTATGAGACCAGGTTCTAAGCGCTGAGCCAACCCATGTTTGGTTCAGCGCGGATAACCTGGTCTTGAGAAGCTTCAACTTCTCAAGCAGGTCCGACACGTGGTCATATTTTTTTCCGGCCGGAAATAAGCCTTGCGCCGCAATTTAATATCTTTCTGAATATGAGATAGGTTCTTTAGGGAACTGTTACCGTATATGGTGACGCAGTATAGGGACCTGCGTTACTTATATGGTTACGCAGGTCCCATACTGCGAGAGAACCTGCGAGAGAACCTGCGAGAGAACCAGATACGTACGGAGATGACGAACGAGGGCAGGCGGCCCCGAAGAGACCATCGAGAATGCCGAAACAGCGTCTAGTGACGGAGGTTACACAGACGTTCCAGTTCAACAGCGATCGAAGGTAATGCCGAGGTTTTTGACTCCCGAAACAGTAAACGATTGTGATCGCGAAATTGTATCGTGAAGTTCGGGGCACTGCGCAAATTTTGGACACTTCCCAACAGCGTCAGTTGAGTTTCTCAGCGTTGACTGTCAATCCGTTTGCTTGAAACCAAGTGTTGTGTGAGGCAAGGACTCGTTCCATCCTAAAGAAGACATTCTCGACATCACATTTTTTACCACTGACGATTTTTCTACATTTTTGAGCCTGGTGACTGTGCAGTGTACAGTTTCACCTCTCAACCTACGACTGGTTGGTCTTATGATTGATTGATGAAACCAAATTAGCCTAATCATTTGGTTCTAATCTGAAGAAGATCGGCAACGTTTCCCAAATAACAATATTTAACTTTCTGATGCAAAGAAGCTAATTCGAATAACTACACAGTTCAGTGCCGCTTATATTTTCTTTCAAATTTGACAGAATGACCTCAGGAATCTAGATTCGTCCTTGCTACCGACTGGGCTTCCATGTTAGTGTGGAGGCAGCAAGCGGGGGGCGCCGGTCGCCGGGCTATGGAGGCTATGGAGGCTATGGAGGCTGTGGAGATGGGGTGGTCTGTGTCGGCTGTGGACTGCGGGGGGGGGGGGGAGGTGGCGGCGCCAGGGCGGCAGGGTACAACAGCTTGTCAGCGCAGGTGGTCCGTGCCAATAGAGCTGCCGGGGCCTTTCTGAACTGATATGGTGGGTTCGTCTAGTCCCACATTCCAGATGTCATCGGCCTATCGGAGCGTGGGATCGGACACGACAAATACAGCAGTTCGGGCCCGTACGAGGAGGGATTCAAGGGGCTGCGCTCCACCCATGGTACTTACATCTTGCAGTTCGCAGACCCTCCCGACTCGGCTAATGGAGCTCTCCGAGTCGCGTCCTGTGTTTGGCTCAGAACAGAGGACGGGATGAACAGGACTGGAAGACAGTGGGGCGGAGAAAGGGCGGCCGGTGCGAACGAAACGGGGCTGAGCACGTTTCACATTCCTGGCGTCATAGCATCTGATGGACGATGGAAAACTGCATTCACCCGGGTGGGTCTGGTAGTTCCGAAGCATGTCGTCTCCATTGATTGAACATGCCATGCTTCATGCTAGCCATTTGCATAACTCAATATGCCGATGCATGTTGATTATTTCACTGCAAGGAGCGGACAGGCACGGCACGATATCATTACTCATTGAGCTTGCAGATTCCCCAGAGGAGAAAATAATGAGACACTGTGCGATAATAGAAGACAAAGAGCATCAGTTGCATATTTCTCAGCGTACCTTGGCATGGAAGCGCAAGTCAGGTGGCATTCGAATTTACATACAGACAGAACTCAGAAGCCTCAGATGGGGTGTTGTTAGCCTTGCCCCTGGACAGAATCGTGTCGGGCTGCATTAGCAGGAGCATTGCAGACAAAACCGCGTGAGTTTGCATCAGCAATAACATCGCAGATGAAGTTCGTGATGTGACATTATGAAGTCGCATTATCGACAGACAGTTTGAATTGTGGTAACATTGCCGACAAAGCTCATGCGAAGAAAACAATATCATGAAGAACATATACGAGCTGTAAGATTATCATGTGGATACTGGGCTATTCCAAGGCAAAACACCGAGGTACACTACACAATTTTCACCATGACCACTTCAATTTTCATAAATTTTGCCCACAGGATAATATGTATCTCCCATCTCATTTCGGTGGCTTCAGGTGTCAGGGTAACAAAGGTCAGGACATAGAAGGCACGGCGCTGTTCGGGTCTTATCTGCAAGCTCTGAACGGAAACAAACAACATCGCTTCCGATAATGCTATATCAGATTTTGAAAAAAGATATGGGTATCATTCAGAAGTTCATAACCTCACTGCACTGCAAAAAATCACTGCATCTGGCATGAATATAATTGAGCAGGTCGTCACATTTTCACCTTGTGATCTTAATACCATTTATTAATGCGGTTATTTTCCAACTTGTTCTACTTTGTTATTTGTATTTGTTTCTAAACACACGCCTAATGCATTGTCAAAGTAATGGCACAAGGTTTTCTTTGGAAGCCCGACTCCAACCCGACTTTATCCTATGTCACCAAAGTCACTAATGAGGTCATGACCTGACCTTTGAACATTGTTGGTGCACGTGACGTACAACCTAGCCAATAAGAGTATCTTACGGCAGTTTGTCACCTATTCACCACGTTGGTTATGCTTTGAAGCATGCGAGAGGTCATGTAGGTCATGTGTCAGCCAGTGACTTGACTATAAACAGTGGTTGTGGGCGAAATGTTGAAGGTAGTTGGTATGATGTCCATGAGGCGTCATTCAGTTTCACCAACTGACTCTGAATCTACCTAACTAAAGGGCGGAAGATAGAAAACTTGTATTATAATTTTTGCATATAAAGTGATATTAAAGAATTAAACTCTCTACACACTGGTATGTATACAAAATATCATAAATTTTAACTGTGATTTTTAGTGGTTTTCATTTACAAAATATCCGAAATCTTAACTGTGATTTTTAGTGGTTTTTAACGATGAGCATATTTCGTCTTGCGACCTTTGCGGCCCTGGCACCTTAAACTTACCTAAATGTGATCGGAGATAAACCAGTAGACCAATATCTAGTTAGATAAACAACTATGTAGATAAACATTTGTGCAAAATATAAGGAAAATCGAAGGATTCATGGTGATTATGCCTTGGTAATATGCCTTGGAATAACCCTGCAAGCACACGAAGTGGTATTATAAGGAACAATGGAGGCAGATGACTGTTAGCATAATTTATATTGGCTTTTGACAAATACTCGACGTCATTCCTCACATAACCTTCTTTTAACCATAAGCCAACGGCGATGACGGAACTCAGATTACGTTACAGGGGCGCCGCCAATAAATTTTGAGTGCGGGGGCCAGCCAGGCATGTGGGGGA
>JARFNZ010158916.1:0-17160 GCA_031763405.1 Balanus nubilus
CCGCCTGACACCCGTCACCCCCCCGCCCCCCCCCCCTCCTCCCCTCCTCCTCCCCACCGCTCTGTTTGTCCCTGTGCCAGATGAGGTGAAGGTGACGGATGTCTTGATACAGGGACACTGATGAGTTAGTCTGACCCCGTCGACCCAGCTGTGATGAGCAGATCAGGTGCTGCGACCCTCAAGTCAGCACATTGTTACACCGCGCCCAGCTCGGCGTCGCTTCGTGGCCGTGTACTGCGTCAGTGCTGCCCCAGGATGACCATGGGATGAACAATATCCGGTGTGCACTGCACACTGCACAGTGACCGGATCAATAACACGCTTATGCGCGTAAAGTATTGCAATTAAATGGTTCCTGCCCCAGTGCCGTCTCTCGCTGGAGAGGAGGGAGACTATTGCCCATGGTCAGCTAACCGTAAAAAATAGCACATCTTCCGAATAAATAATCGAAGAAAACAAAAATACCGGGATGTGGTACCGCTACGTCTGTCCGAATACCTCCCCATGAGGTTAGTATTATACATGGGTCCTGCGGCAAATGCCAGACGGACGAACAGTACACCGTCTTAGCATACGGATCCTAGTGAATCAAGTCCATTTTTCTCAGGATTGTCGGCGTGGAGAGCCACGAAGGAATAACCGGTTCAGAACTAGGCACAGGCCCTACATCAGACCGGTTTGACATGAAGTCAAATCTCCCTCGTTTCCATCTGAATCATTCAGGATGCAGTCAAGAATGTCAGGGAGAAAACGGATGGAGCTTGTCACAGATACAGGCAACATACTTTTCTTAGCTGACGGTAGTTAAACGATTTGCGGTGTCTGGAAGTACCTGTCATGTTTCAAGATGTACTTTTATCATGTCTCATGTATGTATTCGACTATGCAACATGTTTTAAATCGAACATTAAGCCACATTGTTGAAAAGATTCACAAATTTACTGAACTGAACTGGGCTATCCGGGAAGTCTGGTATACACAATTTTTTTAATTAAGCTTTGATTGACAACGGTATAATACAATAGGATTGCATTAAATAAATTAATCCATTATTATATTAAGTTCCTCTGTTCCAGATGGTAGGTTTAATGTAGAGTTAACGTCTACGACCAGATAATTTCGAAATCATATATACCCGCACTCATTGCAAGAACGGACGCCTTATACAAGGATAATTATGAACACCTGACAGTATGATATACCTAATGATAATGACATGTCTGGTCTTGGAAATATGCCGTCACGTATTCCTCGTCATTTTCTACCCGGGTAAGCGCATTCTTCAATGATTCCATAGTGAGTACGGGTGACTACATTATTATATCATCGCAGTTGTGTTCCTTCGTCATTTCCAGCTGGGACTATTCACCCGGGCTACGAGTACGGCCGCGGGTCAACAACTAATCCCTCCACGTGACAACACAACCACGTGATCACATCATTCCACGTCACAACGGCCTTCTGACAGATGGTCCCAATGACTTGTATGGCGGTATGACAGAGCATTTCCTTGATGATACGCATTTTTCCCTGATAGTTGTCGGCCAACTAAATGAGACGCATTGCTATGAAGGCATGGAACGCTTGTATCGAACCATTGCACTATGCGGGTCGTGAACGCCTGTTTTAAGACAATCCATGAGTGAAGGCGAGCGCCAGAGAGCGTAAGTAGGGAGCACCTGGCGTTCAAACTGCAGCGTCACCCAAACAGACTCCGGTATTTGACTGCCCTTCGGTAAATATGCAAATGACAGACGTGTGAACTGTAGGTATGTGTTAACGAGATGATTAAACACAGAACCAGCAAAATTAAACAAGCGAGAAATGACGTTGTCTCTATGTTACGAAATATTTTCTGGGATGTGGGATAACAAGTGAACTTAGGACGGTATATTTCATGTTTACACGCTTCGTTGTATTTGTTTTTTTCCGGAAAAATGTCGTAACCTCATATTGATGTCATTTGCACTGATTACCGCTTTCATTCATTTGCTGACATCAGTCAAGAAGGCAATAGACACAATATCCAAGGTTTTATTTACATTCGTCTAGAACAAGAAAAACACATTCCGTGTACCTATTTTAAGACAAAATGCTCCCACAACCTCGCGAGCGAGCCACGGACCGCCGGTACTGTCCCAGCGCCCGTGGAGGCCGAGTGATACCACGTGACCATGGCGTGATCCGTCCTTATACGGATCCTCCGACCACGTGACTGCGGTCGGGAATGCCCCGCACCCAACATGACGTTACACCAGTGCGATACCGTGGCTCGCCCAGCAACCACATTTCTGATTCACTTCCTCACGCAGCGACCACCGACAAAATCATCCTTCAAACGAGACCAGTCACCCGGCCCCTGAGGGCATGAGGACTCCATTCCAGCGGGAGTGTCCCGCATCTTGCCTCGGTGGGTCGTTGCCCAGCTGGCCCAGAATGGAAGAGAGAAAGCGGCAACCGCAAGGCCGCAGCCCCTCCTCTGATATCAGACGGCCCCCGAGGGGTCGACTGCCGGACCCACCCCTCTCCCTCCTCTCCTCTCCTCTCCTCTCCTCAGCGCGAGGCGGCGCGGCGTGGCGTGGTGCGACGTAGTGTGGCGCAGCAGGTATCCGCGCCGCGGGCTGGTCTCCAGCCGGGCTGAGCACCCGAGCTCCGCCAATGGCCGGTCGCCGGTCAGGCATGACTGGACAGACGTGCCTCACGGAGGCTGGATGACCGGCCCTGCCGCCGCTGCCGCCGCCGCCACCGCCGCCGCCGCCGCCGCTACTGCCGCTGAGGCAGGGCGGCTGAGGGAGGAATGCGGGGGCGAAGACGGCTCCATGCTTATGCAGCTTTGCCGAGAGACGCCGCAGCACCGGTCGGCAAAGGCAACAGGTGTTCACTGGCTGAACGGGGTCGGAGGCCGCCGGTTCGGCCACAATAATCGGCTGAAACTAATCGATTTGACCTGTTTAGAACCATTAGTTGAACAGTCTGCCCCGAAAACTTATCACCGGCAACAGAATCGGTTAACAATGAGAAGACCTTGGAAACTCAGTTTCCCGCAATCTATCGAACGTGTTCAGTCGAACAGCATTTCCGGCAGAATAACTACCACCGAGCCCGCCCCTCCGTTTCCCGTAATAACTAGTTCCTCCCTGTTCCGTCTCAGCACGCGCACGAACCCGCGGTCGTGGCCAAAACAGTTCCCGGTGCACGAGGTCGGCCTTTTTGTTTCTCGCCCCGTGGCGAAGGCTGCCAGGCGGCGGGGCTGCGGCCAGGCGTCAGCTCCCGCCAGGGCTGCGGCTATATGGGCCAGACCTCATCTGGGGCCAGACGTCGGCTGGGGCCAGAACTCATCTGGGGACAGACCTCATCTGGGGCCAGACCTCATCTGGAGCCAGACCTCATCTGGGGTCAGACCTCATCTGGGGTCAGACCTCATCTGGGGTCAGACCTCATCTGGGGTCAGACCTCATCTGGGGCCAGACCTCGGCTCCAGCCGCGGGGCGACGGAGACAGCCAACTTGCAACCCCGTCCGAGACCCAGTCGCCTTCGCCGCGGAACTCGCTCGTCAAGCGGCGGCAGCGGCGGCGGCTGCTGCAGCGGCTGGCAGCTGGCCAGCGCGGCGAGGAGGTCATGCACTGTGAAGTGAGCGCGGTGGGCTGCCGTGCGATGCGCAGCGTGCACAGCCTCACCTGCAGTGCACACGTGCACAGAGAGCCGCGACAAGGCCGCGCAGTGACACGCAGGCAGACAGGTGTGTGGGTGACGTAATGGGGGAGGAGGGGAACAGGGGCTGTCAGGTCTCCGATCGGGGCAGGAGCGAGGTGCACCGAACGTCTCCGACCGCAAGAGACGCGGGCTGCACTTTACGTCTCTGATTGGGGAGGAGCGAGTTGCACTTAACGTCTCCGATCGGGGCAGGAGCGAAGTGCACCGAACGTCTCCGACCGCAAGAGACGCGGGCTGCGCCTTACGTCTCCGATTGGGGGAGAAGCGAGTTGCACTTAACGTCTCCGATCGGGACAGGAGCGAGGTGCACCAAAGGTCGACGGTCCTGTTGAGGGAGGAACGAGCTGCTGCACCGAATGTAAAACCATTATGCGTTTTGAGATAATAGATGACCTCTCGTGTCAAAATGATCCGAAAGCGAGTGCAAGCTTGTCAAAACGTTGGAGGTTTAACAATTCTTGCACGTGAGCCTCCGTGTCAAAACTGCTTTTGGGTATAGCGCGAAGAATACCAGAGGTGGTGCCTAGTCTGGTCGATTCATCCCTACTTAACATGCACAGCCATGCACGTCGAACATGTTCGTGTCCAACAGCTGCTGCAGTTAATGACAATACAGACTATGCATGCAATGAAATGAAATTTACTTTTAAATTTTGAAATAGTATTTTTAACACTGAGATGAAATTTAGTCATCTACGGCCATTGACAGCTTTCAACCAATAAAGCTTGACAATGAAAGCGAAATTGAAGCATGACATTAAAAGGGATTGCAGCTATGTTTCAACCCATACCAATATCAAAATTTGCCATATACTGCTTAATTTTGACGTGATCATAAATTAATAGGTGATTCTTTTCAGATAACCACCACCCTGGATTTCAGAAGGCATCTATTTATAATTTGTGTTAGTCAATATGATACTGATTATCCCCAGCCATTAACAGGAAATCACAACCTCTAGTCGCCTGTTCAGATTCAACTGAACATTAGCAAATAAGAAGCACTGAGAAAACAGCGCTGGTAAATTCAATATGTATTCCCAAGCGCGTTCGATACTAAACGGTGACCTTTAGCTGACCTATAGCTTACGAACAGTGACCTTTTCTGTGGTCATGCCTCTTGAACTGAAACTGCACATTTAGTTACGCCATTAAAGTGCATTACTGACGCTATGGGAAAGGTCATGCATTCAATTATCTGTGCATTCTGTAGGCATAGTGTCTAATTAAATTAAACGTGCCCGCGCTTCCAAGCCTTCCGCTCCGTAAAGCCTATGTCCGATTTCATAAGGAGTAGGTGTTACAGAACTTCTAGGTATCACGTTACATACAAACTAAATTCAAATACATGAACACCGTAGTATTACTTAATCGAAAAAATATGTTCCTGACCACCATTAGCGCCTAACTTACTTGCACCTGTCCCTGCGGAACCCTGCAGTGCAGTACGCTCAGGTTCGGCTTCTCATCAGCACGCAAGGCCGGCGTGCGTCAGCTGGACTCAAGTCATGCAGACTGCGCACACATTAGTGTCATCATTAATCGAAGAGCCGCCGCACTGTGCGGCCCCGGAGGGGTCTCGGAGATTATTACTGCAGATAGTTGCTGAGTTGTAGCGCAATCAACTCTTGGAACGAAAAGGGGATTGTTCCGCCGGTCCCTCTATGGATTTTAATGTATTCGGTGCGTTGCTAGGTGCAGGGAGACGCGTGTCAAAGAGACCGGTAGCTGGTTATGGAGTGTGCTGCAACCGCAAGCAGCAGGTAAAAGTGTGTTCAGCCGCACACCGTTTTCCAACCGCACTGTAAAATGCAGCCAGGTAATAAGTTCCATGTTCAAGAATGCCAAGTATTTTGCAGTGGCGTGGATGAATACCATCTTCACACGGATATATCCATGATATGCATTATACTTAAGATATTTTGAAGAAGAACCATCACAAAACAGTCAAGGGCAACACCAACAGCTTCGTTCTTATTCAATAAAGTGTGTCGCGAGCATTTTCCTAAACAGAAATTCAACCAATGAAAACATGCAAAGCTCTTGATTTTAAGCGATAACTAGCGACTGGTACACACATGGTGCCACTCGTGGTGACACTCGTGGTGACACTCGTGACTGGCCACGTGAAATCACCAACCACACGACCTCACCTCATACCAGCCGCCAGTCATGTGTAAGGAGATCTCTGAATGCTCCAACGCCCACTCCCGCAGATGGCTTTGAATGCCAAGTGGGCCGCATCTATGATGAGAACAGTGAAACAGCCCCTGGGCTAAGGTTTCAAGGTTAGACGCTGCCGGCGACAAAGTGCTGGTTGATTTACTGAAGAAGATATTTCGATGACGCCTCTAAAGGAACGTATTTTAGCACCCGTCTGAGACTGCATGAAGTCTAGCGCTTGCTGAGCGCCTGCTGAGCGCTTTGCACATCGGAGCGGTTCAATACTAGGCCGCAGTTGAGCAAGTAGCACGAGGTTGAACTCTGTGCACTGCAAAACAGACGTAGCAGCTGGCACCATTTCGTCGGTTGTTGTTGGGTTTTCTGGCAGCACAGGTGGTGCATGTGTTACGCGCAGCGCTCGCGATGTTCTGGGGTCAAGAAGTGCTCAGACCGCACCTTATTCAGGCGACCCGTCGGGGCGTCAAACCACGGTCTGCCTGACACGGTAAAAACGGAGCTCTTCTCTTATTCCACATCGCGATGCTAGTTACCGGATTGCCGAAAAATGCTGTGTCTTCGGTGAGCCGCAAGACCCACAGCATGGTGACATTAAAGTGACGGAAGTGGTCACCGACATCTCCCGATAAACCAAGGCCAACCCTAAGGAAGCCGCCGAGCTTCCGGGCGGCTACAATATGGTAGGGTCACGAAGGAAAAATGACAACATCGCACTGAAACAGATTACTTTGCAAGTCTCAACAAAACTCGCGAGAGAAATAAATGGAAAGAAGCCAAGACGCACGTCCTCTGTCTCCAATCGGACAACCAAACCGAGATGCCGTGGAGGGCAGTGGAACTCCCCCCGTTTGACCCAGAGGTGACAGCCGGCGCCGCCGCCGCCGCCGCCGCCGCCGCTGCTGGTGTAGTGGGGTGCAGGCCGGGTTTTCCCTGTTGATCCGCCCGTGATGTCACGTGCCCCGAGGAGGCGGCATTAGCGGTCCGATGATGGCAGGGTACGGGTCGTAAAGCTCAACCCTAGACGCTAAGCAAGGGCGGGACGGGTGCAGGTGCACTCACTGCTTGACTTTCTGGCACGCCCACCTTTCTCGCGCAAGAGTCGCGGTGGTAACGGTGAGGAAGACACGCCCACTCCGAGTAAACCCGAGGTCGTGCCCGCATCTAATGCACTACCAAAGGTATGTTTATTTACAAACTTACAGGAGTGTTGACTTGAAGCACTGCCACTGCAGTTTATATGTTTTATGAGAATGTTTTGATCAGGTAAACCAAGGCCATACTATCGAAATGCACTTATAGGTTGTTGAGCGAATGGTTGACGAAGTCTCGGAGACATGTCCATTACGTGTGCATAGGTGAACGTATTTATGCCATATTTATATTCCATTCCATTGCATGGATTAAACTTTAAAATATGGCTGGCAACAATCGATCAGTATTGACCACGTGATAAAATTCGTTGCAGCACATGGCCATGTGCTCACTCATAGTGCACGTGAGTGCACCGTGTCGGACACACGCCAGCACGTGCTGCACAGACGCCATGCACGGCGCCTCAAAATGCAGCGATAACCACAGAGTGATTTAGTGCTTATTGGAAAACGAATACACACGATAGCCACGCCGTTGCGCATAAATAATGCAAGGCTTTAAGTGATGAAGAAAATACAAATATTGTCATCGAATGTCTCGTCATTGAATGTCTCGAGCGACGAACAGTATTCCTAGAACCCTATCAATGAGGTCATGTATGGCTTTATGGGACGTTAATTATATTAGAGCCCGTGTAATGATAATTTTATTGGTGCAATATGATATATGCAAAAGACATATTTGAACAGATGTGTTATGAAGTTTATTTCTGTTGAATGACAGCTGCCATCACGTGATTCATTCTCAATGAACTTGTAAACAAAGCGTACATGAATGTCATTGACTCCCAGGCAGAATGGCATTAACAAGATGCAACCATTGTTATTCTTAGTCGTTCAACAGTATATAAATATTTACACTCGTCAAAAAGGAGTGCATTGCAAAGAAACCAAGCAAAACCGGATGAAAACATGACTTGGAATAGTTTGTTTTGGTTCGTTTCCAAACAGAAAAGCAGAGCATTTACTACTCATAATGCGACTCATGAGAAGATAGATCATACATAAACTGCGTTTCAATTTCAGCGCGCTTTTACAATGAATGTCTTTAGAACAATAAAGGTTCACTCAAGTCCTCTAAAAACAAATCGACGCCAAGAGACGAGATGTTTTATCCCGGACTCTGTATGATATCATCAATCGAAGTTTAACCCAGGTCAATCAAAATCGAAGATAATCTTGGAGAGCAACTGAAAGCCGTTTCCGTTTCATCGTGTTTTTGGAACCATTCATCCCAAGAGCCACAGTACTAACTATGAGTCCGATACCATAAGACAAAGTAAATTAAAAAGTAAGAAAAAGTCTATTAAAACGCACAACCCGCAACCAGACCGTGCAAGAGTGACTAACAAAAACACGACGCAGTTCGTCTCTCCACGCAGGAGGCATGCTATTGACGGAGCCGATTATTCCTGGCTTTCAAAACATTTCATCAGCGCCCGTTGAATGTCATTTGGGCATGCAATTCAGACCTCAGCCAGAGAAGATGTTGCACCAGCCGTCATGAGGCCTTACGGAGCTGTTTTTCATCAGGATTAGGAACATGAGCTCACTGAGAAGCGATTTATCCAGGTACAAACTACCGAAATATGCCAGATGTGACATGGAATTTGGTAGGAGGTACTAAGCACGTTTGATTATTATCTTGCCGAAAAACGACATATTTTATCATAATGACTTATTTGTGCCGACATAACACAGTCTTCATATAATGAGAAAAGCCGTGTCTTGAAAAATATATGAGTCGTACACATAATGTGAAAATGACTTTTATAATGCGGGGTCATTTAATTTCAAAACCAAATCATACATGACAGCGGAGAGGCTATTACACTGATGTTTATTGCTCCGAAGAGCTATTTAGACCGAAACGCTCATGGTGAAGAATGAACGGGTTCACCTGCAAAGGGAATTCACCTGCAAAGTGTGATTCAATGCAGAAGTGCAAGTGTAGCCTTAGTCATCGTTACAAATAGCCACAGCTGTTGTTACCAGAAGACGTAGCGTCTGAATCAGCCGCCAGTCGTTTGCATTCATTTATGCATCTTACCAAGTATCTCAACCTGATCTGCGGTCGCAGAGTTCCCACTAACCTACTAATGGCCACCTGCGTTTCCTCCCCTCCCCCTGTGACACTCAAGGTGGCAGGTTTGGGCACGGTGCCAAACTGAGGAGACCCCGGATGGCAGGTACCAGGCCGGACATACCCGGCCAGAACCCCAGCCGGGACGCCGGGCACCTACCGTTGACGTTGAGCGGTGCAGTGGCGGCGGCTGCTGTCGGGCGGCGGGTCGCTGAGGGGCCCGACCCGACGCCGGCACGATCACCGGCTGCGGACGACCCGCCTCCTGACCCAGGAGCGACTCCTGCTCCTGATCCAGCTCCGGAATTGGCTCCTCGAGCCGGACCCGGCCGCGGCCCTGCTGGCGTCGACCTGCCATCGCTGGGGCTGCTCCGTCCTAGCTTGTCCCTCTGGAGCGACCGTGAAGACCGTGGCTCGTCTGAGGCGTTGCAGGACAATCAGGTGGCTCTTCTGCAGCCGCGATGTCGGTCTGTCCTCCGAGTGGAGAGTACGTGGGTGGAAGCGTGTTGCCGCCGGCTCTGCAGGGCCGATACTGACTGACCGACCGACGGGCTGCTGCGAGGGAGGCCACCGAGCGCCGGGACACCGCTGGTGCTCCGCCCCCGCCCCGTGTGCGCCGCCGGCGGTGTCGGGGGCGGGGCGGGTCGGGGGAGGGCGCCGCCGCCTCCGGCCGGTTCCAGCACGAGCCGTGGCAGTGGGAGACCCTGTCCACTCTGAAGTCACCACGTGTGACGCGACGGCCGGCCACTCGGGTGTCGTGTTGCCCCGCCACACCGGCCACCGCGTCCTCTTCACGTCAGCAGCACGGCCCAACGATGGCACGACTCCCCAGAACCCGGGACCCTCTCAGGCGACGCACAAGTCCCCTATGCGTCGGCCGCCCCGGCAGCCATGTTTATCATGGATCAATACGTTCACCACGAACTGCCAGGCACTGGCAGTCGGCCACTAAAAACAGGTAGGAGCATTGATTTGAGCCAGCTGATGCCTGTCGCTGATGCCCTCTCCCGTAGCTTGTATCGATCCGAGGCCCTTCCTCTGTTTAATCAGGGTCACAGACGATACCGAGACAAAGAGCGTTCCGGAGGCAGAAGTGTATCATCGCTGACCGGCGAGAAACGCCAATATCGCTCCTCTTGATCGGGAATTGGAACTCGAGTGTGATAACAATCCTAGAGCTCTCCTTCTTCCGCCGATGCGAGCATTTGTTCAATGTTCATGCTGTCACGTTTTGACGTTCGGCGTCGTTTATACAATAAATGTTGAAGTAATGATGTTAATAAAAACAAATGATTACTAACTCCGAATAACTTCCTTTGTTTTACAAATTTGCTTAGCAGGATGTTTCTGATATTCAAATGCATGTGCTAAACGTAGAGCTGAATCTCTTCGTGCCAAAGCCTTTGCCGTAAGCTTCAAGCTCACTGGTGTGCAACAGACGGTAATAGAATGCTGTTCCGCAGTACACGGTTTGAAATAATGCTGTTCCGCAGTACACGGTTTGAAAGAATGCTGTTCCGCATTACACCTCCGCGAAGATAAACTGTTCCGCACCACACATGAGCCTGTTTACAGCCGGTATGATTCTGTGTATGAAGAAACGGACTTGTAAAGGTCCAAGTCCTCCTTTCGGTTCTGCTGAATTCTCAATAGTTTAACATTTTCACGATAAATTCGACGTTATGGCCTATTTTCGTCTGCCAGATAACCTTTATGATCATGGAAAGCTGTCAATCGGACGCATGCGATATGATCATCTATATTTAGAATCAGAGAAAACAAAATGTCAAACAACCAAAAACAAATCAAACAAACAAGGCGCGGCCGATATTTAGCCTTGTTTTCCTTACAGAAATAGCACATTAGCCACGACAAAGAAGTGTGCGTAGTGCGTAATATACTAGCATTTGAAGAGGGCTGGTGAAGATAGAGAACGAAAACATCTCAAAACAATGTAAACTGCTCTGACAAGCTTTAATGTAAGGTTATAAATGACTGATGGCTTTGGTCATTACACATTCAGGTATTCGCTTTATTTCTATTTACGTTGCCCTTACAAAAAAATCACAGCTTCATGAAATTCACAAGAGGCGTTTGATCGGATTGATCCAACATAAAATGTTTACCTACACTGCGAGGTTTTGTGACGCAGCACGAAATGTGATCGATGACAGTCACTCACTGAAAATGCTCGTTACTGGTGGTTCGCAAAAATTATTTCCAAGGAATGTGATGAATTGATTATGCTATTCACAATTGCGCCATCAGTAACCGAGGGGACAGGACAGGAGGGGACAGCCTGTAACTCATTAGTTGTTTTTGTGAGGAGTTTCCCATTGATTATCCAACTTCGCATCATTGCGTAATTGAATGTTTAGCAGCACATAAATTAGACACTTCGATATGTCTTATGCCCGAGTTCACTTACTTCCTTGCGTGTCAAAATCTAGCCAAGAGGTACATTTTTAGCCAGCCCCCATTTAAAACGGGCTAAGGAGGTCGTGAGGGCCTTTGCTCGGACTTGAAAAGTTAAATGTTGATAAGAGAAGCGAGCGCTCACTCAGTCACCCAGAAGATCGAACAAAGCTTAATTAACTCTTTACGAAGTACGAAGTTTACAAAGTTTCTTTACGAAGTACCTACTGATTTGTTTTCATTTGGAAAATGTGATACTGAGTTGCATTAAAAATAAATAAGCATTATGCACTGCATATGCATTTAAATCTAGTTATTACAGTAGCAAGCACTAATAAGGTAATAGATGAATATGAATAGGACCCAGTTCAACCCTGGGGGGAGTGAGGGGGCGTCATATTCATTTCTATCTCCACGTAAAACCAACCATGCTTACTTATGCTTCGTCAAGGAGCATTATTCCGCGATGAAATATAGTTAACATGAAAAGTAGGTACCTACAGCTCATCATATAGGCACGTAAAAAGCCAAGTTTTATAAACCAGCGGTTTCACCCCATGATGAATGCATGACGTGATTTGTTACGATGGCGTAATATAATATGATGTCATTCCTGGATTATCATCAGGCAGGAAGGTATCACACTCCTGCACGCATGCGGAAATGCTTTGGTGATGTTCACATGCTCGCCCTTATTTGGATAATAATACTTCCTTTCTTCAATAGAGTCCTGCACTATTAACAAAAAAAGCACCAAAACTCGACAACAAATCCCGGTAAATGACACCTCAATGATGTATAATGGACCACTTAGCCACGGAAGAAGGAAAATAAGCATGGGTATCCGAGACGTGGACGTCCCAGACGACACAGCGATGTTCGACATATTGGCGGTAGTGACGTCGGCAGATACTGGAAGGTCGGGCTGCCACATATGTCATCAGCATCCGTTTATCACGCGTCGACCTGCTGTGGCATCTCACCGAGCGCTTTACACCCAGCTCGTGACGTCAGATTACTATTACGTCATGTGACGCGGCCGTGACGCGGGTGCATTGTTGCCATCAAATGATGGTCACAGGAACAAGGAGTGCTTAGTTCGATTGCTGTCGAGCCCATGAACATCAAGTGCGCCGCTCTGTGCCGTGTGGATGCCTTTTGAACGTTGCCATGCAGTCATACACGGCAAAGGCACGCGACAATTCTGGGAATGACGCGTTTTGTTACCGACGGACATTAATCATGATACGCTGATTGCATAGTTAAAGAGGAATGCCTTGATCTCCGTATAGATCTGAAATGCCCGCCGGCTGCGAGGATGTTGCCCGAGATTGCCCAGACTGAGCCCCAATATGTTCCTTGGTTGAGGCCGTGCGTATCCAGATTTAGGCACAGCGGCCTCAACTTGGACGACCAATCGTCATGTAGTCGGCGATAAAATCTGCTTCTAAAGTTCACCCCCAACTCTAAGAGAATTTCGTTTTAGGTGGGCAGATTCTGCAACAGGCACTTACATCTTAAAAATAGGGTTCTCTGCAAAACTATTAAAATGAAAATGCTGCTTATCCGCAGAAACGAAGAAATATACCACTTACCAATTATCTAAATGCTGTCACAACCTTACAGGTGACCTCAATTCTTCAGAGTTTTCCAACACAAAATACTATGCTATTTAACTGATACTCTCCTGATAGTGATATTCATAATGAGTCATATCCAATTCCATGCCAACTCCACCAACCCACCAACTCCATCAACTCCACCGTTCATGAAATCAAGTGTATGTAGGTTCTTCAGGACCCTGAAGGATAATCTGTGGTAGAAACAGTTCTCCGACAAATGCTTTGTTTGTTATCGTGACGTCACTTTGTGACGTCACGGCATGTTGGGAAAATTGCAAATGGACATATCCCCTAAATTTGATAATATATTTACAATCTGTCCGCGATACTTGGAAAGAGAATATCCCCGACTTACAACTTGATACACAATAATGCTATTTTATTTATGTAAATATATATTATATATATTGCAAAAAAAAATCTACAAATTCGACACTTCAGATTTTTATGAAATGCGGCATTTGGATTATGCGTGTTTTTTTAACTCCGGTGAAACCTAAAAACGTTTGGGTAGTTTAATATAACACCCTTCCCAAGCTCGTGTTCTCGCAACACTCCGTCCGCGAAAACGTTCTACTCGTTAGTGCAGACTGGGGTGTATCACAAAACACTTCTCGTTAGTGCAAGCTTGCCAATTGACACCATGTTCTCCACTAGACCAAAAACAAATATTCTAAGCTTCATTATTGCCCTTTATGTTTTGCCATATCCCTCGCCACGGTCCCCATAGATCGATGGCACCCCACCAATAGGGTTAAAAATCAGATTCGTCACGCAGCTCTCCGCGTATGTTTATTTGAAAGCTCTTGAACAGTAGATTATGCCGCGCTTCAGCCAAAATATTCCACAATCAATGGCTTTCTTGTATGGAGTCAAAAACATGTAACATTTTTTTATCAAATGTTTATGAATCATTAAAACAAAAACATTTGATTGATTGTACAACATTTTGGCTGAGTACCTACCATTTGCCCTACTCAACAATAACTTTCAAATGAGCATACGCGAAGAGCTGTACGACGTATCTGATTTTTTAACCCTACTGGTGGGGTGCCATCGACCTTTGGGGACCATAGGGAGGGGCGGGCAAAATTTAAAATGTGATAATGAAACTTTGCATATTTGATTTGGTATACTCAGTCTGGGCAGTCTCGGGCACATGGTGTCAATTGGCAAGCTTGCACCGACGATAAGTTTTTTTTGTGGAACACCCCAGGCTGCACAAACGGGTAGAGCGTTCTCGCGGACGGAGTGTTGCGAGAAGACGAGCTTGGGAAGGGTGTTATATTAAATCACCCAAATGTTTTTCGGTTTTACCGCAGGTAAAATGAAACGCTGAATCCAAATATTGTATTTTCATAGAAATCTGAAGTGTCGAAGTTTTTGAAAAAATACATATATTTTTTTTCTCGAATATATAATATAATTATATAAATAAAATATTGTTATTATGTATCCAGTTGAAAGTCGGGGGTACCTTCTTTCAAGTGCCGCTGACATATTGTAAATAGCTTATGTACTTTAGAAGATATGTCGCTTTTAAATTTTGTAATCACACCATGACGTCACGATGACAGACAAGGTAATTGACCTGTTGCATGTTGACTTTGTATTTGGCTTTATTGTCAAATGAGACCAAACCTGTCAAACAAAACACACATATTTTACTGGACTATTCGTTTTGCAATTAGATAACTGAAATATTTCATTTTCTCTCCTAAAGTTCCGAAAATAAAAACAACTCCCCTGAAACGGTCGGCGATTGGTCGAGATGACCTTAGTGACGACATCGTATCGTAGCAGTATGGTAACAACGGCGTCGGTAAATGGCTGCTTCCACGAGGAGTCTTCCACTTTTCAATTTTAATGAGCTGTTTTCAGCTTTCACAAGACTTAATCACCACTAAACACAAGGCACTATGAAACTTACACCTGAAGGATGTGTTGTTTAACTGCGTGGTATCGTTTGCAAGGGAGATTAAACAACAACGTCGCGTGGAGAAGATAATTTAACTCAGGTGAATTCTGGTATCTGGTGGCTCTGGTGGATCCGGCAGCTATATACAGAGTAGTTTATTTGGGAACATTTGTATTCATTTCGGAATGCTTTTGTTAGTGTATCTCTAGTGAAGGACATTTAAAAATGTTTTGTTTTCATTACATCTTCAATTTCTATCGCTGTAAGTTTATGATTAGGTATGTATTAAATGAAGGTGTCTTCGTCGTCAGCAAGTCAGCCTGATTATTCCACACTGCACTAGCTGAGACATTGATGGATGGTTAAGGTAAGTTGTGCCGTGCATTGTTAAAGACACTTGCTTTCAATTTTCCCAATATTTTCCAATCTTCAGTGAAACATACTAGTTATAGCATGCATGGCATGAGACAGACGGAGGCGAGTATACTTCAACGATATTTGTCGATATTAGGAAATATATCTTACCGCAAAAAAAAATTCCTTCTGAAAGACTCCCTCACTGCACATTTCACGCTTTGCTATTCTGTTTTGACTGTCACTCACTCGTGGATTGGTAATTGTTGATACTCGGCAGCTGCGGATTCTAAAAGCATATCCAGTATTTGCATAACTGCCGCGTTTTATAACGTGAGTAAATGTGTTTTCGGCATTTAGTTGTCAATCCGCTCAACAGATGGTGTCAGTGACGGCCGTTTGGGGCCCACACATAGTTATAATTTTTGGACAATGTTGTTTGGTCCAGCGTCCCACGATTGCATTATTAGACCAAATCGCATGCGCAGAATCGGACAATTGAATGTATTGGGCATGTCTGATGATTTTTACGACATGATTTGCCTCACTTCCGTTTAAAAATAAGAAAATGTCTTCAGTTTTTGGCTTTCTGACACAATCCTTTGGTTCATGTGTTTGGCGTCTGAGATGTGGCTCTTGAGTTTTTGTGATTCAGGTCACTTGTGAATCTTACCGCCGCGTGAGCCGTGCGATCGTGGTCTACAGAGTTGTGTTCGGTTGAATCAACGGGCATGGTTTACCCCCGTCCCTGCCTCAGCCCATTGGTTCAGACCTAACGACCGGGGGGCGCCGTCGCCGCATACCTCAGCTGAGATGCAAACTTTTTGCGTATATGCGGCATATCCTGAACTCCAGAATATGCCTATTGTTGGCAATAGATATTCAGAACTCAGTTATCCATGAGAGTCAATTTGAATATACCCACGTGTAGAAATGATGCATGTTAAAGTGACCGAAACACGGTCATTTTATCTACCAAATTTGCATCTCAACTTACGTATGCGACAACATCGAGCCTGGCCATTAACGGGACCCGAAGGGCTGAGGTAGGGACGGGAGTAACCCAAACCCGTTGATTCGGCTTCACACAACTCTGGTGGTCTAGCGTGTCGGGGTGGGATCGAGTCCCCTTCTCACCCCACCCCTGTTCTCCCCTCCCCTCTCTCCGTCTCCCTCAGAGCGCGCGTCGAGACCCGGCTGGACAGCGGCGAGGTGACCATCAAGTTCGTCGACTACGGCGACTTCAGCTATGTGCCCCTGTCGCCCGAGTGCGTGCAGCCGCTGCCGGCGGCGTTCTGGGCGCTGCCCGGCCAGGCGGTGAAGGCGCGGCTGGGCGGCGTGCGGCCGTCCGGTTCCGACTGGACCATCGACGACTGCATCACCCTGCAGAAGCTGCTGTCCACGGACGGCCCCAGCGGCGGCTCGTTCGTGGCCGAGCTGCTCGACTTCAGCCGTGACGCCATCACCCGCGAGCAGCTGGTCATCGTCCGGCTGGTGGACACGACCGGCGACACGGACCTGTACGTCGACCGGCTGCTGGTGGAGGGCGGCAACGCCGTCCACACCGGCGAATACTACACGGCGTGAGACCCGGCGGCCGCTAGGTGTCTGGCCTGGGGCGCCCGGCCTGGGGTCGGAGGCCGCCGTTGGTGGCTGTCGGAGGCCGGGCCGGCCCGCTCAGCTGGCATGTGATATGTGCGGCAGATTCGGCAAGGAGGGGG
>JARFNZ010159138.1:0-17137 GCA_031763405.1 Balanus nubilus
CTGTGTGCCCACCGCTGTCTGGTGCAGCTGTCTGTGTGCTCACCGCTGTCTGGTGCAGCTGTCTGTGTGCCCACCGCAGCACCGCTCACTGTGCGACTGACTGCCGGACACGCGCTGTGCTCAGGTGATGGAGTCGCTCGACTCGTGGAGCCGCTTCATCGAGCTGCATGACACCGTCCGCGACTGGATGAAGAAGCAGACGCCGCTGGCGCAGCAGCAGAGGACCCTAAACACACTGTCCGAGGCCAGGGACGCGCTCAATGAGTACAAGGTGCCGACTGGAGACGGGCGCATAGGCTTATACACAGAGTGACAGAGTGACAAACGGGCGCCCTCAGCGCGGTTTTCGGCGTTAAGTGATGTTCTGTCGAATATCACTGGTCAATCATTGGTCCTATGACAGAGGTACCCTATGTTTGTCTCCATAAATCCTGTATCGTCTCTGGCTTGACCAGAAAATTGGTGTTCCACGCCCATTCTCCACTGGGCTGATAATCACATTCAGTGGCCATTATTAATGACTTTCTTAGTGAGCCGGCGTTCTCTGTGCCAGAGGCTGTGACTCCTTGGCTCTCGAAAGTATATCAGCACCAGATATTAGCTCACCTAAACTCGTATCTCTTCAGGCGGCTGTGAAGGAATGCAAGTGGGCCACGCGCAAACTGCACGAGATGGCCACTGAGTTGACCAGCATCGGCGAGACCTCCAGCGTGGACGCCCTCACGGAGCGGATGTCTGCCTGCGAGCACGACAAGATTGAGACGGAAACGCTGCTCAAGGAACGGGTCAGTCAGGGCGCGCGAGGGTCGACTGGGCGCTTGTCTTGCTCGGGTATCATATTGAAAATGAATTATGCCACGTCCTTAAGAGGTGTTTGGAACGCACCACTGCACTGGTTCAAGCTAGCGCTGTGACGGAGAGTGCGTGCGTTTGGTTCCATTTGTCTCGTGTTCAAGACGAACAAAGTGTCTATTCTGTAAGAATAACATGCTTGCGCGTCGTGCAGCTAAAGTTGCTTATCTCTGTAGTGATAACCTGCGTCGTTTTGTAGTTTCTGTAGCCATTGGATGTAGTCATCTGTAGTCGTTATGCGACAGCTACTGCTGCGAGAGGGTGACGGCCTTCTGATCTGTCATCGGTCCTCCATGACTTGTGCGCCGCGGACAGTATGAACCGCGCTCTACTGACGTTTCCGCGGGCTGCTGGCAGATGTCACTTCTGCTGGAGATGACCGAGGAGTGGGAACAGTGCGAACGCAAGATGAAGGACGTGCACGCCTGGTGCGCCACCTCGCGGACGGCGCTCGAGTCGCAGCAGGCGCGCCGCCGACCGCTGCGCGACCAGCTCGCCTTCTGCGAGAAGATGTCCAGCGATAACGGCATCCAGCGCACCCGGCTCGCCATGGCTGTCGATAAGCTCGGGGTAAGCGGCGGGTGGGAGAGGTGTCGGGCTGGGTAGCTCGGGGTAAGCGGCGGGTGGGAGAGGTGTCAGGCTGGGTAGCTCGGGGTAAGCGGTGGGTGGGAGAGGTGTCAGGCTGGGTAGCTCGGGGTAAGGGGCGGGTGGGAGAGATGCCAGGGTCGGTAGGTTGTGAGGTCAGACAGGCAACTCTGAGTTTTGTATCCAGTTCTTAAAGCATCCATGAGCTTGATTGATCCGATGAACCTCAGGCGTTACCGTTTGTCCTTCTCATGTACAGGTCGGAAACGAAAAATGTACCACATTTTAAACTTAAATAAATCGAATAATATGCGTTACGTACACATTCTGTTACACCATTTTCAAGGACAATTCATAAAAAATATCCAACACGGTATGTATTTGTGCGCGGTATGCAAAGGTCACTTCAACACTTTGTAGATATCGTTCATTTTCTTGCTAGGCACAGATTTGCTTGTTTTTCAACATCACGAATATCTAGGGTGCACTTCTTTGCCGATGCTTAGAACGTCTCGTGCGACGGCGTGTTTTCATTCTACCAGTTTCTGGGAATCATTCTGGTATGCGTTTTACCTTAAGTGTCCCCGCAAAAATTGATGTGGGGGTCAGATCAATAGACCACGCGGGTAAAGACAGCATGGACATGTCACGTCGTCTGGCTCATGGGATGGTCATCAGAGCAATGTTTCAGGTACTTAATGGTGCAGATTTACGTGAGGGGATTCCCCACATCGTATAACAGATCAAGCATGAACACCCTACTCAATCAGCTGAAACAAGACGATCTCTTATGATCATGCATCTACAAGATGGAGTCGACCTTTCAACAACAGTTGCCCTGGTCATTACCACCGTGAACGAAGATCGACGCCTCAGTCACCTCCATCCTCGTCATTAAAAAACTCATTTTTGCAGCGCCTTCAGCCGAAAGACGAGCGATGCTTGATCCGCCGACCCTCTCGACCTGGTCCCCTGTATTGTTTTCGGGAGGGAAGGGCCTGAGATTAAAAAACACATGAATGACCTTTAGATACTGTAAGAACTGAAAAGTCGAAGGAAGAAATGCTGGAAATAGCAGCAAAGAAATGCGATCCAGCTCATATTGTGAGATCAAAAAACGAGCCGATTTTTTATTCGCAGGAAAGAAGGTCATTTCTTGACCACAGGTAGCCGTGGAGATTGTGTATATCGTATACTTGTGAACCATGTTGGATAAATGAATTACATGACCTTTTCTTCAATTTGATATGCGACAATGTATATTATACATATTTGTGCAATTTATTCCAGTTTAAAATCTGGTGCATTTTTGGGGGTTCCAACCGATACCACCGTTGTTGATTTCTATGAAAGGGTTTCTTTTCGATGTAAGTATCGTAGTCGCGGTGCTAGCGTGTCGGTCAATGCAGGCCCGCATTTGCGGGCAGGTTATACAGCCAGTGATCACCACTGCCCTCCGTGCAGCAGAGTATTGATCTTGCCAGCTTCACGTGATGTATTGATTTCGCCAGTGAACTCATGATCTATGAGTTCACTGCAGCAACCCGCAATGGTTGGGCCCTCTGCACAAACCACAATGCTAGGCCCGGTTCCTTTGTACTCGCAATGAAAGTCGACTGTTCGACCTTGCATAGCATTATTGATCGCTCCACATTTAGCGGAGCTGGCCGGCCATAATCGGCATTCACAGACGTAGCTCATGCGCCCTCCCTGCACCATGCAGATCAATTTGCAAACAGGTAACAATTTAGTGGATTTTGCAAGGCTTGGATCAATATTGGCGCTAGCAACACAGCAAAAACAGAGTCACCAGCGGGCGTAGTTAAGCAGCCAGTTGGGCTTGCATTGTGGTCACATACACTTCAGTTCCCGCCGCACCATGGACTGCTGATAAGTGTGAATATCTGGAATCTCCGTTAGTTCTTTGCATATGTATTTGGGACACCCGTCATTCTGTGTTCGCGTTGGTGGATTTTGGGACACAAGGTTTTGGGTAGCCAAGACCACCCAAGACATTCTTCCCTCTAGGAAAAGACTCTAGGAAAAAAGCTATAGTAGATTTAAAAAAATTCGCCTCTGGGGGGACTCCTTCGATTTACCTTAAAATGTGCACATACCTTCTTCTTTGAAAGATGAACAATCTGGCTGAAGAAACTACCATTTCCATTGAAATATTAGGGGCCAAAACCCCCTAGAAAAGACGGTTTCCTCATTTTCCCCTAGGATATTTTCAAAACCAAGTCAAAAGTGGTATCAAACGAAAGTACTCGGTAGCCCAAACACACATGAGTCGGAAAATTCGGAAATTTTCCCATAGGAAATAAGTTATAGGAGATTTATAAATTTTCGCCTATGGGGGAACTCCTTCGATTTTCCTTAAAATCTGCACATACCTTCTTCTTTGAAAGATCAACAATCTGGCTGAAGAAACTACCATTTGCATTGATATCTTAGGGGCCAAAACCTCCTAGAAAAGACGGTTTCCTCATTTTCCCCTAGGATATTTTCAAAACCTAGTCAAAAGTGGTATTAAACGAAAGTACTCGGTGGCCTACACACACATGTGTCTGAAAATTCGGGAAATTTCCTATAGGGAAAAAGCTATAGGAGATTTTGAAATTTTCGCCTATGGAGGGGACTCCTTTGATTTCCCTTAAAATCAACACAAACATTCTTCTTTGAAAGAGTAATAATCTGGCTGAGAAAACTAGCATTTGCATTGATATCTAAGGGGCCAAAAACCCCTAGAAAAGACGGTTTCCTCAATTTCCCCTAGGATATTCTCAAAACCAAGTCAAAAGTGGTCGGAAAATCGAAGGATTCCCCCATAGGTGAACATTTCTAAATCTCCTATAGCTTTTTCCCTATATGAAATTTTCCTAATTTTCCGACCCATGTGTGTTTGGGCCACCGCGTACTTTCATTTGCTGCCACTTTTGACTTGGTTTTGAATATATCCTAGGGGGAAAAGAGGAAACCTCCTTTTCTAGGGTGTTTTGACCCCTAAGATGTCAATACAAATGGTAGTTTCTTCAGCCAGATTGTTAATTTTTCAAAGAAGAGTTTTTGTGCCGATTTTGAAGGAAATTTGAAGGAGTCCTCCCTAGGCTAAAATTTATAAATATCTTATGGCTTTTTCCCTCCAGGTAATTTTCCGAATTTTCCAACACATGTGTGTTTAGGCTACCGAGTACTTTCGTTTGCTACCGCTTTTGACTTGGTTTTGACAATATCCTAGGGGTAAATGAAGAAACCGTCTTTTCTAGGGGGGGGGGGGGGTTTGGCCCCTAAGATATCAATGCAAATAGTATTTTCTTCAGCGATATTGCCAATCTCTCAAAGAAGAATGTTTGTGCCGATTTTGAGAAAAATGGAAGGAGTCCCCCCATAGGCGAAAATTGATAAACCTCCTATAGCATTCTCCCTTATAGGATTTTTTTTCCGAATTTTCCGACACATGTGTGTTTGGGCTAATGAGTACTTTCGTTTGATACCACTTTTGTCTTGGTTTTGAGAATATCCTAGGTTTCGTCATTCCTAAGGGGTTTTGCTCCATAAGATATCAATGCAAATGGTAGTTTCTTTAGCCATATTGGCAATCTTTCAAATAAAAATGTTTGTGCCAATTTTGAGGAAAATCGAAGGAGTCCCCCCATAGGAATATTTATTTAAATCTTCCATAGTGTTTTCCCTATAGGCAATTTTTCGATTTTTCGACACATGTGTGTATGGGCAACGATTACTTTCGTTTGATACTACTTTTGACTTGGTTTTGATAATATCTTAGGGGTAGATGAGGAAACCATCTTTTCTAGGTGTTTTCGGCCCCTAAGATATCAATGTAAATGGTAGTTTCTTCAGTCAGATTGTTAATCTTTCAAAGAAGAATGTTTGTGCTGAGTTTGAGGAAAATCGAAGGAGTCCCCCCATATGCGAAAATTTATAAATCTCCTATAGCGTTTTCCTTACAGGAAATTTTCCGATTTTTCAATACATGTGTGTTTGGGCTAACGATTACTTTCATTTTATACCACTTTTGACTTGGTTTTGATCATATCCTAGGGGTAAATGAGGAAACCGTCTTTTCTAGGGGGGGGGGGGGTTGGCCACTAAGATATCAATGCAATTAGTAGTTTCTTCAGCCAGATTGTGAATCTTTTAAAGAACAATGTTTGTCCCGATTTTGAGGAAAATGGAAGGAGTCCCCATAGGTGAAAATGTATAAATATCCTAAAGTTTTTCCTATGGGACATTTTCTGAATTTTCCGACACATGTGTGTTTGGGCTACCGAGTACTTTCGTTTGATACCCTTGAAATCAATTTCCCACGTTTCCCTTAGGAGAAACCCGCCCGTAAAGGTTTTCCCCTACATATGGTAGCACGAATCTGGGCTGGGCTGAATCTTGGCTGAATGTCGGCTAACTTCCGTTACATGACTATCTAATGACGTCAAATGTATGGCTGCTGAGCGCTGTTCGGCGCACGCTACTAGCACTTTTCGATATCTGACGTCATACTGCGCTATTCGCTGTCTTACGTCATACTACTTTTTTTTACAATTGTGACGTCACTAAGTCTACGATTACGCGAGCGAGAGATGACGTCTCGGTGTCAAGTGTGACGTCATCCCTTTCCAGCTTCTCATTGGCCACTGCCCAGTTACCCATGGAAACCGAAACTGTTACTAGCGCTACTAGCGTGCACCGAACAGGGCTCCGATGTACAAATTGGTACAAATAATGACTTCTTTGAGGCGTACATGACACAAGGTACTAATTTTTGTTGAGGCAGGTTACCAGTTTATCCATATTATATCTCATAAGTGATAACCTTACCTTCCTTACGGTTATCGGGTTTGTGGAAGGCCCGAAGGCCTGAGGTTAGTTACCGTTCTCACCGAGCTCAGTTTCAGATCCTCTTTCATCGCGTATGAGGTATGCGATACCAAAGATGAGCCCAGTGGGCGTCCAGATTCACTTTGAAGAAAATGACTGTAGGTTTATATTATTTGATGAATATTGTTTTATTTTTATCTAGGGAAAACAGTTATAGGAGGCTAGACTGAGTCATGCTTATTTAGTATATTTACCATTTTGAATGGTGAATGCTCAACTTCAGTCATTGGTGGAGCTTTTCAGGAAAAGTTGGTGGGGCAAAATGTCATGCTAGCTGATTGCTTGGCACAGCTAAGTAAAAAACTACAATTGTAATGTCAGCAAACCTTCATGTTTGATAGTAATGCTTTGCTGTTGTGAACATTGATCATTTTAAAGCAAAAACCTTCAAATCAGACAAAACATGGTGGGGCAAAGCAAAAAGTTGGTGGGGCAAAACTCAACAACTGTATAGGAAGCTCCATCCATGAATTCAGTCCTACTTGTACTGGCATTATTTAGAAAATGATGAACCTGCTGCCAGAAAACTGGCATTTTGAAAATTTAATGTGGGCCAATATGTGCTTAAGTTGGAGGTGCTTCAGTACTACTAGTGAAAATTGCTAACATGCTGATACCGATTGCAGCTTGACACAAGGCAAAAAGATTAAGCAAGTAGGTAATATTTGACTTGGTAGGTGCCTGCCTGGTGCAAAATGTTAACATATGACATCACTGTATACATCACCCACCAGGTAGTCTGGCAGCACAAACATTAAATTTGCTTGACATCACAGGTTGTGAGGTCAAAAGTTTGGCACGGCATGGAAACTTAGTTCATGTGTATTGAAGCCTCTGAATCCAGAAAGATGATTTCAGGCTGTTTTCAGGGCCAAAGCTAAAATTATGGAAACTCATCAGATTTTAATGCCTTATTCATTGGTGGTTGATGTAAAACAAACTCCTTAATTAAAGTTTCCTAGTTTTGTATATTTAAATGTGTTAGTTTTGTGTCAAATTTGGGAATTTTGGGTAGGCCATATGGCCCTGTGTCCCCCATCTGGATCTGCCCGTCAAGAGCACAATATTGCTGTGCTAAAAATTGTTTGTTAATATTTGCTTTCTGCCAAAAGTATGTCACCCTTAATATCATCTCTTTTGAAAGCAAGACAAGCTTAATAGAAAACAAGGCAGTAGGACATCCGGAACCTTGCCACCCAAAAGACAAAGTTCTCAAAAACTTTCCTTTTGTACAATGGGGCCCAAATTATGAACATTTGCCTTCTCAGGTATGGAATTCTTCAATAAATGAGTTTATCAAGTACATTGAAGAGAAAGCAGACAATGGGTAGCTTAAGCTATGACAGTAGGTATTAAATGTACCTGTATTAAATTGTTGGATCTTAATGTTAATATTTCCATGTATTTATAATTTCAATCATGTAGTGATGAGACATGAATGAAACATTTCTACAAGGATTATCCAGACAGTTATGCAAACATTTATATAAACATTTACACAAACATTTATACAACAATAGGTACAAACATTTATGTATGTATGCATGTGATGTATGGTATAGGTATGTAGGTATGCATTGTATAAAACATGTAAGTGTGTGTATACCCTCCCCACTGTGATGTAATGCCCACTTCATGTGGTTGGTAGGATAAATTAACTTGTAATGATGAATAATAATACCAAATGACAGACATCCTTTGGGCAATTTTACATTCTTTCTTTCCTCTCACATCAGACATATGTGCCTCTATTGTTGTAAATGATGCATTTTGTACAATTTCTGGCTCAGAGTTGTGTAGAAATCTCAACATTTCACTCAAAGATTAGTGCATTTACTATCTACTCTCAGTTATTATAATGTAAGTAAATCATTTCCTGAAGATGCTCATACTACAGTCATTTACAAATGAGTGAAAGGATGGCTATAATTTAAGTCCATCATTTCCCAAAGATGCTCAGACTACAGTCATTTACAATTGAGTGAATGGATGGATACAACATATAATTTGATCATTATAGGTATCCTGTTGTATTGCTGCAAAACAGAGCATTTCATCATTAATTTCAAAGAGGGTACATAACTATATAGCTGTCATACTGACATGCCATTTGGCAGGGCATTACAATTGGCTTTAACTTTGTACAAACAAGCCATTGTAGCATCTTTTTTTGTCAATCACTCAAATGTTTGCCCATACTGTAACATGGCTTGGGGAAGGCTATTTTTGCATCCATGCAGGTGACCAAATCTGTTTGTTTCTTCATCAGGTTTGTTAATCAGTTAGTAGTTGCTAGTCATTTTGATGTAATACTAAGCCTGCAGCTCATAGCCACAATGTTTGAGGTTTGTTAAAAGTGCTTAAGTGATTTTTGCAACCTTTTTTTCTGGACAGAATGTCAGCGGGCTCAGCCCAGCTTCTGTCACACATGGAGACCAGTCATGCCGCGGACGACAGAGGCCGGTGTCTCGTCTGCAACACCATGCAGGCGTCCAGTACGGACTGCGTTGCGCTCAGGGACCCGGTCGGCTCGGACTGCTCGGTGGACGCCTGTCTTAGCGCCATCCTCCGGCTGCCGCTGCTCTCGCTGGTGGACCGCGGCGCCGTGGTCTGCGGGGTGTGCTTCCAGCTCCTGCGGGAGATCTTCTCGCTGGACCTGCGCGGACGGACGCTCAGACGCTCCGTGAGGTCCAACTTTGCGGAGACGTACCGGGAGAACGCGCCGCGCTGGCAGCAGGATGCCGGGGAGGGCGGCGACACGACGGCTGATGTGACCGGGTGGCTGGAGGAGGCTGGGGCTGAGGATAACCTGGGATTTATGTCCGGCGCTGTGAACGATCGGTGTAAGAGGTGTGAGCAGGGGGAGGCAGGTGTTGCCGCATCAGCTCGTTCCACGAAAGGGGAAGCCGAGGGACAAAGACGTATCGAAGAGCCCGTTGTGCAAGTTCAAGTTATCCATGTGGTAAGTGGCATGCTAAACTCGTGAAATGTCACTTTCTCAGATTGTTTTAATTTGTGAATGGCATACACCCGAGCTTACGTTACTTTTATTGAAAAATTGCACGTAGGCTACATCTATCTGCCATACTGAGCAGCCAATTCTTTGATTAGCCAAATTGTGTGTCTCATATGTTCTAGCAGTATGTGAAGTTCATGCCATTTACACCTCGGTTAATCAACGTGTCGAACGGACTGTCTTGACGCTGATTGGAGCTGTTGCGGTAAAACGAGTCGGCTCCACGAGCGCCCTCCATCATTTGGACGTCTCTGTGTGTCTTTCGCAGAGGCGTCCCGCGAAGCGATCACGACACGTCCAAACGGATAGCTCCGTCCTCACGGCCTCCGGTCGGTGTGAGGTCGCCAGTGTCGCACCAGCTGCTCCTGGCGACACCAGCGCCGCCCCAGTCCTGGCCGAGACCCCGCCTCCCGCGGCGGACCACAGCCCCGCGGCGCTGCGATCCGACAGCGGAGACGACGCGACCGGCGACCTCGGGGACCCGACGAGTTCCGGCAGTCCCGGGAGCCACGGCCGGCCGGCGGCAGCGGCTCGGAGGGTGCTGCGTCGCCGCAGCCGCCGCCGCCGCCGCTCGCCGTCTCCAGACGAGCCCCCGGGGGAGGATGGAGGCGGTGGAGCCGACTCGGCCGCGGAGGAACACCACTGTGAGGTGTGCGGGACAGAGTGTTCAGACGCCGCCGAACTGTCGAAGCACCGGGCCGTCTGCGCGCCGGCGGTGCTGTGGAGCTGCGCGCTGTGCGGCCGCGCGTTCTGCCACCTGCCGCAGCTGAAGCGGCACACCCGCCAGCACCAGCTGCCCACCCGCCAGCTGGCCCTTTGTCTCAAGTGCGGCATGGTGTGTCCCGAGGAGGCGGCGCTGGCGGAGCACGCCGTCGCACACGCACCGGACGCCCCGAACATCCACATCTGCGGCTTCTGCGGACTGGGCTTCTGGGCTGAGACAGAGCTGACGGTGCACTCGGCCACGCACACGGCCACATGTACCGTCTGTCACAAGCAGCTGCGTAAGGACAGCATGCGCGAGCACATGCGCCGGCACACGGGCGAGACGCCGTACGGCTGCGACGAGTGCGGCAAGCGCTTCGTGGCGTTCTCCTCGCTGCGCGCGCACCGGCGGACTCACACAGGCGACAAGCCACACAAGTGTCACCTGTGCTCGGAGATGTTCCACTTGAAGCAGAGCCTGGCCGAGCACCTGGAGCGACACGAGAACAAGACGCTGCGCTGCGAGCTGTGCGCCCGCGAGTTTCCCAGCTCCCGCCGGCTGGCGGCGCACGTCAAGACGCACGACAAGCGCCGCTGGCAGCCGCACACGTGCGAGTTCTGTGGGGACGGCTTCATGACGAAACGCTCGCTGAGGGCGCACCGGGCGCGCCACACGGGCCCGCTGCCGTTCACCTGCGATATCTGCGGCAAGGGCTTCACGTATGAAGACACGTACAAGGAGCATCTCAGCGTGCATTCGGGTGAGCGTCGCATGAATGTTGATACTTTGAGTTCGCGTTTGCTCTTTGTAGCTGTCTTTTGGTGATTTAAGCAGGTGATATAATGGTGGTTTTGTGGTGTTTTGGTGATTGACTGTTGCTAGCAGCAGAAAGGTTGCGTGATCAGTTGAGGTCCGGAGAAGGTCGTCAACTATAACTTCATTTTTATTTGCAAAGATCAGCTTCACTGCCCGCTCCCTTAGCCTATTTTCTACTTCTCCGCCTCCCTCCAATAGCTGAGCTGCTGTCTGCCCTGTGCGCAGGTCAGAGGCCGTACACGTGCGAGGTGTGCGGTAAGTCGTACGGCCGCCGCTCCTGCCTGTGGGCGCACCGGAACCAGCACACCAACCCGGGCCGCTTCACCTGCAGCCACTGCGGCAAACAATTCAACAGCCAGTCGGCCCACAACGTTCACCTACGCATTCACACCGGCGAGCGGCCCTACAAGTGAGCGCAACTGACGACTCACTGGCGAACTCCATCCAGTTTTGCGGCATCTCTGCTTGTAGCGAGGCAGTGATGTGTTTTAGGATGTTTTTCATACAATGTTGTGCAACAGTCGTGTGATATTAAAGGTAAAAATTTTAAAATGTAAAATTAAGTCTTTCAAAATTAAGTAGACAGCAGTTCAATTTAATGTTTGGATTACACCGCGGGAACTGTGCCTCTATGGAATGCCATGTACGCCACTCCAACAAAATATGTCTACAAATGGTGGGACTCGGCAGGTCTTTTACACAAATGAATGAAATATCTTAGGACCTGTTCATTTTTATTCGATGTGTACTGATAGGGAAATTCAGCATGATTGCCGTGAGCCCGCTGTTGGGAGTGTACCGCACAACACTCCCTGAACAATTCCCACCTGGTGGACTTAGCCGTGACACGCCGTTCGCCTCTGTCTCTCCCCGTCAGGTGTTCGACCTGCTCTGCCTCGTTCCGGCTGCTCACCTCGCTGAAACGGCACGCCGAGGCGTGCGTGGGCGGCGTGACGTGTCCGCCGCCGACCGACGTCGCTCCTGTCGCCCCTGCCATCTCTGCCGCCCCCGCCGCTCCAATTGCCGCCCCCGGTGCCTCAGAAGCGCCTATCCATGTGCAGGTCTGCACCCCGGGCGGTGGGATTGCGCAGATCCAGCTGCCGGCCGTCCCGCCGCTGTACAGCACGCCCTGGCAGCCGCCGCCACCGCCAGCGTCCGTCGGCGGTGAGGCGGAGCTGGGCCTGCCTCTGCCGGAGACCCAGCGGCTGTGACTGGCGGCGGACGGAGGACGACGGCCTGCACATCTCAGGGAGGCGGGAGCAGGCAGGCAGGAGGCTGTGAGGAACGACAGTGACTCCCGGCACTGCGCGGTACAGCCCGGATTAGGGCAGTGAAGGCGAGCCAGAGTGAATAGCCCGTTATAGGAAGTTCGTCCAACTGGAGCCCGTCAGTGGGATGCTGTATGTCGACTGTGTGCGGACGAATCTGTTGATCGTATGGCTAGCAGCTAGCTAGCTAGCTATTGTCTTTTTTTGTTCAAAAGGCGTACCGGCCGAAGTAGGTTTTTCGCATTGTCCCGTGCAAACAATGTTTAAGCCCCTATAAAAAAAAATTACCAGCGACTTGAATTTGCATTCATTTGTATTGAAGATATAGGCGATTCTTTGCGTAGGGCACTACGCACCGTGCGCCTTTGAAAATAAATGGACTATAGCATGCCGGAACGACCGATGAAGCGTTGACTCAGATATTTTAGTACCTACATGCATACTAAACTACTACAGTGCCTGGGAATATGCAGATGCTGTTGTTTCGCTGCCGGATGTCCCGTGCATTTACATTTCTGTATGTCATTCTGATTTTGGCATATAGTATTTATTCATGATACTATCTCAATTACAAATAATGTGATTGAACCCCTGTGACTACGCTCAATGTTGAGCATGCATGACACATACCATCTGTTTGGCTTACAATTTTGATGTAAGGAATATATGCAACAAGAATTGTAAACACTGGTTGTCAAAGTAGCATAGTTGTCTGTGTGAAACTCAAACCCCCGCTCATGTTACGAGACCCCTGTAGGTACATGACGCAATACGGCGACACGCAAACGTCTTTGTCAGTCCTTGTGATGTAGCAGCACAGCCGCTCAATAGTCTAAGGCTTCAGCAACAGTACTCTGGGATTATCGCTCAAAGATTTAGTTATCGTAGTGGGATCAAGGTGATTTGTGTACTTGCATCATGAGGCTAGATTCTCGCAGCGAAAATGCGAGTTGTTTGCTACTACGTTGCGTCGTTGGTTGTATTATAGCTACGATGTTTTCGAACGTTATTCTGTGCATTATTGATAAGATTAGGAAAAGATAAAGTAACCTTATGCTCATTATTTGTTTAAAAAAGTATAAACAAAATCCAAAATATATTTTCAACCTTGCGTCTTCTTCAGTGGTGTGACGAATCAAGAGATCGACACTCCACATCAAGAGATCTTGATTCGTCACTCCACTGAAGAAGACGCAAGGTTGAAAATTTATTTTGGATTTTTTTATACTTTTTAAAACAAATAATGAGCATAAGGTTACTTTATCTCCTCCTTATATTATAGCTACAGTAAACATGCGCACGTACATGTTATCTATCGTCACCACTATGGGACGTTGGCTCCCTTATAAATTATAAGCCATAATCAGGAGTCACTTATAAAACTGGCATTGAAGCTCCTGAAACAGTCCTAATCGCACACATGACAATTATAATTTAGTAGCGGCGTATTGCTACAAAACGATTGAAATATGCGTCACCATTGTACAAGAAATGGAGTTTTCCGGACGCCGGCATTACGCGTGCGCAGATTCTGAAAGCATAAAAATGATTAAAATCGCCTCTGACTATACTATGACGTCACTAGATCCGGAGAAGTGTTTCTATCATATACGTTCAGTGTATGCAAAGTTAATGTATTTAAAACTTAAACATGGTGTTTGTCTAAAAGTTTATCATGTTTTCTGTAAATATCCGTTTCAATCAATATAGAGATGTTTTTGCAAGTTTTTTGCTGGCTGTTTTCTAGCGGGTGTCCAAGTCATGTCCGGTACAATTTTCGACCAATGGTGCTGCAACACTGCTCTGACGTATTAAGCCAATAATTACAATATCGGACGAATGCATTTTTAACAACGGTGTGGAGATTATTTCGCGTGAGGACGTTCCCGTATTTGGTTCTCGTGTATTGATCGATTGGGATGTGAGTACATTCCTCTTTTTTTTATTTTTTTTTTATAAAATGTGCTACAGGTTTTCAGAAAATTAAATGCCGTATGGGCCAGTTCGTTGGGTTGCATATCAATTTCCCTTGCTTTCACTCGTAAGGTCGTAATCTTTCACTATCACTTCTGTTCAATTGTTTCAGATCTCAGTCAAAGAACGTGTCTGATTTTTTTGGTTAAACTTCTTATTGTTTATTTTAATTTAACTTGCATGTGAAGTTTGTCATTTTTATTTAGGTGACCTGAGTGCTGTTCGGCTCCCTGCATCCTAGATTTAGGCTGCACACGTCATACTCGGTGACAACACACATCTGAAGCGCAGCACAGATGGGCGAACACTTCTGCAGCATATTCTGTGTGCTGCGAAAGGTGGTGAATAGAACTTGTCATATAGTGTGCTGCTGGCACTTCTACAAGGGAAATAATTAAATATCACACTTAATCACACTTCATCAATTTGCTGGTACACCACAGAGCGTCTCTACACCACAATCACGCCTTACGCCGGACATTTGAAAAAATTGGTGTTCATCTGTAAGCATAAATTATGTCATCAAGATATGGACTTTAATTGTCGGGACTCAGGGAATTTATATCTTAGTTTATGTACCTACCTACCCTGTCTGGCTAAACCCTACCAGGGCTCATCAACCAGGCTACTTAAAATGGTCTGATCAGGGGTCAGGGCCTGTGCAGTGTGCAACAAGCTCTGCCTAGCATTGGCCCTGACTGACCTCAGAAAGTCATCTATTGAAAAGTGGACTGGATTTATTGCAAATCTAAGGCTTCAGTAATATAAGGATTATTTGGGGCTAATGGCTTCTTAATTCACCAGCATAAACACAATGCAAATAGACACAAATAAAAATAATCACCATTGTAACTCCATCATCCCACAGCCACCAGCAGACGCACGCGGCCAGCATGTCTCGCTACTACCCGACTAGTCGCGGCACGAGCCGGGGCCGCGGCGGCTACTACAGCGGCTCGACCTACAGCCGCGGCGGCGGCGGCGGCGGGGGAGGCTACAGCAGCACCGGCTACAGTAGCGGCGGCGGCAGCGGCGGCTACAGTGCCAGCGGCGGTGGCGGCGGCGGCAGTGGCGGCGGCGGCGGCGGCGGCTACTACGATAGCCGCGGCGCCAGCGGCACCACCAGCAGCGGGCCGGGCCGCTACTACCCGGCCAGGGACCGGCGGCCAGACTCCAGCTCTGGTCAGTGGCCACGCCCAGGATCGAAACTCGGCATCTGGATAAGCTATTTGTTGTCATAGTTTGTGGAGTTTTATGATGTGTCGAAAATCCTCTGCTATAATGTCTAGGAAATATTTGAAAATGTGTAAACAAAAATTAAATGCAAATATGGTGAGGATTTCCTTAACTTGTTGTATTCTTGGTAGTTTAGAAGCGTCCTGTTATTTCCACTTGGTATCTCCATGGTTTCGTTGGCGTCGGTTGCCGCTGCCGTGTGTCTCCGCGTGACGTCGCTGCCGTGTGTCTCCGCGTGACGTAGCTGCCGTGTGTCTCCGCGTGACGTCGCTGCCGTGTGTCTCCGCGTGACGTCGCTGCCGTTTGTCTCCGCGTGATGTGTGTATCCCCGTGTGTCTGACTCCGCCGGCGGCCGGCAGGCGGCACGACCAGCCACCGGGCGCGGCTCGAGATCGCCCAGAAGCTGGTGGACACGCTGATACAGTCGTCGGGCGGCAGCCGGCGACCCAGCGACCACTACTCGGCCGCCGGCGAGCCCGCCTACAAGCGGCCCCGCGAGGAGTCGTACGACCGTGACCGCGTAAGTACCCCGGGTCCGGGGAGGGGTGGGGGGGGGGGGGGGGGGGCCCCCCAACCCCCCCCCCCCCCCCCCCCCCAACCGGTCGGAGACGACAGACTCACCGGCATCGGCTGAGAGGCGGTGGAGGAAGCACAAGAGGACGGCCGGGAGATGAAGCATTGCTGTACGGGGATGGTCTGTGACCGACTGTGGCCGACTGTGGCCGACTGTGGCGGACTGCGGAACGAAGAGAGAGAATAGAGAGCCGGACATACGTCTGTTGAGCCAGGAAGACTTGCAGGCAGGTACCGAAGAGGCGGCGCCGATGGTGAGGCGGAAAAGGCGATCGTGAACGGATGTGGGATGAAAACGAGTGTTTTGACCCTTGACGTCTTGGCAGCATGAGTTGTGACGTGTTCGAATGAAATGCCTTTGTTGGTTGTGGTCGAAATATGGCAAATGCTGATGGATACTGATTGCAGATGCTCGTCCACCCATATTCAAAATGCTGTACATGACGCGCAGGGTATGCATTTGCGGCTGAAACGTTGGTCGAGGAGCATAAACGGCAATCAAAGGAATATCGAAACAGGGCTATTTTGGCAATTCCTACGTTTGAAGAATCGTAAATGATACCTAATAAAACCGATGGTTATAACGAAGGACTGAAATGACAATTTATAAAGAATTATTGCGTTTGGAGACGCGTTCTTAAAGTATCCAACTACCCAAGTACCCATTTGTATATAATCCGATAATGCCAATACTTCCTGATCGCAAGACGCATTAATAGGAATTATCTGATACATTGATGTTGCTCGTTGTTGATTTTGAGCTTGTTTGTGCTTACGACAGCAATGACAGCGCTGCAACGACCCAGCAAGCTGAGAGCTTCGTACTTTGGGACGATGATCGCTTTTGAATGCCATTGTGACCGTGAATGCTCCCGTATATACTGACGATGAGCGGGCAGGCCGCTAGTCAGACACACGGCCGTGCCAAGTCGCCGGCCGCCAGCGGGCCGACAGAAGGCAGTGGTGCTGCCCGCTGGCCGAGCAGGGTCGGTTTGGGCGCCCCCCGACAGGGGAGATGGTGCTGCCCGAGTCCCGTGCTGACCGCGGCCGGTGCCGCCGCCGCCGCCCTGTCTGCAGTCGAGCTCTGTGCGCAGCCGCCACTCGGACTACCACTACCAGCGGCGCGACGACTACGCCGACCGCCGGCCCAGAGACGACTTCCACGCGCCGACGCGGCGGCCGTTCCGCGCTCGCGGCTACGCCCCGCGCCGCGGC
>JARFNZ010159249.1:0-17134 GCA_031763405.1 Balanus nubilus
CCCCCCCCCCCCCCCCCCCCCCCATGAAGGTTCCAGGGCTATAGAGCGCGTTTTTTTTTAATCGGCCCAGTCGTTTCGAAGATCAGGTGTGGGGGGGGGAGGGAAATAGCCCCAACCCCAAGTAAGACGTGTTATGAAAATACTCCCGTAAGGTGTGAGGTAACACCAGACCATTCATCTCATATCGTCGCCAGAAGTGTGTTCCGGAGCTGAATGTTGTCGTAATTCCCTGTCCTGGACTGTTCTAAATAAGTGGGCCGGGCCGGCCCATTTCGCCAAATTAGTCGGCTGGCACAAAGACTTTTGTCGTTAACCTACATTGCTATAACATTAGAGCTTGACTCGACTGTCCTAACTAGCCAACTGTCACCAATGTCCCAACTGCCTGCCACATTCGGAAATATCATCAAATCCTCTAGTTTCCCGATAAATCTAGGATATTGTTTTGAATTTCCGTCAGAATTCTGAAGGATTCCGACGGGGTTTGTTAGTACCACAGACGTCAACAATAACGTGCGTAACGTTATATTAACGTCCGTGGTTATTACCCATAAAGCATCACAAGATAAAGGTGGCAGAAGACACTTTTATCCCGCGGATCGTACTGGGATTAATCACCGCGTGACTGGGCTGCGTGGTTCGCATCAGCTAACTTCAGTGGAGCAAACGATGCGGGGAATGGTTGAAACTTGGAAGCTTCAGTGAGCTTGCGAAAGAAATCGTTTTAATACATTTCTTGTTTTGGGCTTATGACATGTGAATCCAAATATGTTATTTAGGCTATTCTCTATCGAATACAACCTAGAATAGTAGGAAGCGTCCACAAAATGCTCGCAGGGGCCACTTTGACTGGACCAGACTCGCTCGGACGCCACTGGGAACGCTTTTGCCAGCCCTGCACGACACTGTCGCCACCTGGCGGAGCGAGCAGTAACTATGAATGCAGACGCTGCGCCATGTGGCTGAGTCCATCCGTATACCTTGGTCTACGGATCGCTCGGGCTGACTTCTGAGCCCGAGGTCTGCGGATGGACCAGGCTGAGCCTTACCTTGGTCTGAGGGTGGATGAGGCTGACGCCCTGCTTGTTGATGGCAATCAGAAGGTGTTCCGGATAGTTAGGGTCGGTCGTCTGCTTGACGTCGAAGAAGGCGGAGCCGAACGTCGGCCACCGGTAGATCACCTTGAGGAAGTTCACCTTGGCGTCCTCCGGACTCATGCCTGCCATCAGGGAGAGGCACTAGTGTGAGGTGGGGTGGCACGGAGCCGGCACAGCGTGCAAAACAGCAGCGTAACTATGTCGTGGGTGAATGTGTGAGTGTGAGTGGGTGGGTGGATGGGCGGTCGTGAGTCCATGGTGATTCATCCCGGTAACCCGCGCCCCGCTGGGTGGAGGGGGAGCAAAACGTTCCCTCCCCTTTTTCTTGATATCTCCCAAAACAGCGCTAGCAGCGTCGCCACACTTTGGATACCTTTTCCGACGTCAATTCCGCACATAATGGCAAAAGGAAAATTATGAGCTCATGTTAGGTCGACAGGAAATGACGTCAGAGTGACTAATGTTTTCCAATTTTAGGCCAAATATAAGAGTTCGCTAAAAACGCTGTCAATCGCACAGTTTATAGGATAAAGTCAATTTTGTCAAATCAAAAGATCTAGAATAGACCTGGCTATGAAATTGCTATCTCGGATTTTACCATTTTAAAAAATTATAAAAAAAAATGCAAGCACAAAATTGTGAATGTTTGCAATATTTTAATTTTATATTTAAAAAACTGAATATATGTGATACAGGCCAGCTCGATGAGTATGTGTACCAAATATGAAGTCAATATCTTCAAAAATGACAGAGTAAATGACCCTTCGAATGCCAAAAACGAACACTTTTCATGGTATTTCTGGGTATTCAAATTGTTTGCAGTGTATTAATTTTTTTTCCGATTTAAATGGGGAAAGCAATGTTTTATAGTCATTGACTCATTTGTTTTGCTTTTTTGATGGAAAACTGACCCCCAAAAATGCATTTAGCTCCCAATGACCAAAATCAGCACTTTGACCTTTTTGACCTCGCGACATCGCACGATCTTGACCTGACCTATTACTATCAAAGGCTTAGAATGGTACTTGGCAGTGCCAGGAACACGATTCATTCCGATTTAGTAGCTACTTATGCGTTCAATATTGTTATTTCGCCCGGCAATCACAATCGGCGAAAACGGTCAATTTTTCTGACATGACCTATGATGTCATCAGTGACCTTGAGATCAAATAATTTTGCATCTTATTCTGAAGTTCGTGTATAGAGCTATCGAATGTCGTTTGTTTATTGAAATTCGGCCCGTTAATTTCAGAGATCGTAGGGGGGGGGGGGTGTCGTTTCGCTTGAAGTGGAGACCCCAGCGCGGCGCAGGTTTAATATGCGTCTGATCCTGTTTTTGATCGTGATTTTCCAATGGAATGGTGTCTAATAAACTGTCTTGTGCAGTGGCACGCAGCGACTATAATGAAATCGGTCAGTTCTGAAAAGAGCATCGGGGAAGAACTGACAACAGAGCGAAGTGACATGGTGGCTGGGGGAAGATACTTGTCTGGAGTATTAGCTGTATATGACGAACATCCAGTTCATCGTACGAACAGTGGACGGTAGCAATGACTGGTAGAGCTTGTCTGCGCTGAGACTACTGGGACTGGCCGAGGCAGACATGTGAGCGGCTATGTATAGTGGAGGTAATCCGTGAGAGAGACGTCCCAGTGAGGGTGCGTCCCAGTTGGAGGGGCGTCCCAGAGAAGGGCTTTCTAAGGATAGGGCGTCCCAGGGGAGAAGCGTCCCTACAGAGAGAGAGGGCGTCCCTGGGGAAGGCCCCCATTAGGAGGGAAGGATGTCCCATTAGGCCATAGGGAAGGGTGTCCCAAAGGGAAGGTGGTCCTATGGTGAGGGAGTCACAGTGGTCAGCGGGCGACTGGCGTCCTAGGACAGATCGTCTCCGGTCGTACCGGCGTCCTGGTTATAGGCGGCGACGATGCTCCGTTTCCACTCGCTGCTGCTGTGCGCCTTGGTCAGGTCTGCCGGCACCAGCTCCCGCAGCAGCTGCGGCACCGACTGCAGCTCCTGTTTGTTCTCGCCGTGACGCACCCGGTAGATGAGTGCCCCCAGCCGTGCCGCCTCCTCACGACTGCACTTGTGGTAGCCTGCCCGAGACACACGGGGAGGGGTCACACGCAAGGTCACCATGGTGATGAGGTCAGATGAGGGAAACGTCATATTCTGCCACGACAACGCCACTAGTTAGAGGTGAGTTAATCACTCATGCTCACAAAGACGCCGAAACGTGTAAAGAAGAAACTCCCGAATAATTTAGTCACGAGTTCGGTGAAATGAAAAGTATCAGAAGAGTATCGAGGGCGTTGGATAGGTTGAGAAATCGGGCAGATGATGCCTTGCATGCTGCTCCGGAGTCAGGCGGAATATATTTGGCTTTGTATTTGCAATTTGCGATCAAAAGTTCCAAAGCGATCCCTATTGTGGACAATAGTTTATGAATGGTACCTCGCAGCAGCTTGGGCAGCTCCTGGTGGAAGTGGAAGATAATGTCGGCGTTCTTGTCCTTGCCGGGTACCGTGTTGGTCCACAGCTTCTTCATGAAGAAGACTTGGTAGGTGAACTGCGGTATCGTACCTGGAATGAAACACATAAGCTTCATCGGAGCCTGCTGGGTCTTCTCGTTAGTATAAGCGAGCACGTTGGCCTTTTATGAGCTGTTTTGAAACGTCGATGAAGGAACTCTGGTTCTTATGCTTACGATTTGTTGTGCCATAACAATACATTTATTGACGAGGCGCTGACGTACCAAGTACCAAGGTAAGCTGACAAGCCAGGAATCTGTGGATGTTGCACCACAGACGATCCCGAAGAGAAGTACCCTACTCTCCTGCAGCATCAGGGAGGAAACTGCAGTGGAAACTACGCCCCGAAAGGTAATTAAAGCGAGGACTAACCGTCACGCGATGGCTTGGCCTTCTTGATCCAGTCTGTGAGGTGCCGTACGAAGTCGAAGAAGAAGTCTCCCTCGGGCACAGAGATGACCTTGTCTGCGATCTTGACGAACAGACTGAAGCCTTCGCTCGACTTGAGGTTCAGCCTCTGCGCGATGTTGTGACAGAAGTCCTTTGCCCGGGTCGACGAGTCCACTTCAAACGCCTGGCGGAGGGAAGTGATCACGTGAGATTTGGAACATATTGAAAAGGGTCGTTGCGAACCAACACAGATAACAACGAATGTCATAAACATAACCAAGCTCTCAAAATACATCAAAAGTTTCCTGTTTCGTGGTGGCCCCGCTGGTGAGTCGGCAGACGTCGTCTCTCACCTCGTCTGTGTCGTCCGGGAAGTAGACCTTGTGGAAGATCTGCGTGGTCTTGTGCTGGATGGCCTCGACCTCCACCTGGTGGGGCGGGTACTTCCTCTGTCCCGTCTTCAGCGTCTTTTGCAGCCGGTGCAGCGAGTCGATCGAGATCGGGTGGCGGCGGGTTCGCAGGAACTGGGTCAGCTCCTGACGCCGGAGGTCAGACACGGGTCAGACACGGATCAGGCACGAGTCAGACACGGATCAGATTCGGTTCAGACACGAGTCAGACACGAGTCAGACACGAGTCAGACACGGGTCAGATACGGTTCAGACATGGGTCAGACACGGGGCACTCAGCAGGCACTGGTCAGGCACGGGTCCGACAATAAGCAGGCACTGGTCACGCATGACTCTCGTAACAATCGCGATGGAAGGCATGTTCAGTTGCGAAACTAGGTGTAATTCTGCCAAAGTGAAAACAGGAAAACAATTTGCATCCTTCAAATACAAGACATGCAAAAATATAATTGGGCAGTTCAAACATACAATCTTCTGAAAGTATCCGGGAGAACTGCCCTCCATTCCTATCCAACGCTGGAGTGGTGTCGTCAGCGTTCGCAGATGGTGCACCAATAGCACCGCACCTTGAGAAGCGTCTGGCTGCAGGCGAACAGGCCGGTGGCGAGCCACATGAGCTCCAGGCCGCGCTCTTCGCTCAGCCGGCTGCGGTTGTCCGTCAGCTGCTTCATGATCTGGCAGTAGATCTCGTCCCGCAGGATCTCCTGAGGAGGCGTCGGGTCACCGTTAGCACCTGGGTGACGGACGATCCGTCGACCAGTCGACGAAGGTCACCGTGCAAAAGTGAAATGGTCAGACATCGGCAGAAGTACCTATGCTCTTAGTCACCATTACATCTTTTTCACCCTAAAAAAGACAAATGATGCATCGTTATTCGTTATCATGCAGTTAGCCAGTTGCTACCATTAAATCGTAAATAAGGACATGGGCCAATACGCAGTGATGAACGCTTATTTTGCGATCATCAGTCATCAGTCCCTGCCCTTTCCTCCATGAACTGACGTGTTTGAGCGGTCCGTCGAAGATGGCGTCGGTGAGCTCGTTGCCATTGCGGGTCCGTTTGCTGGGTAGGTCACCCATGTACTTAAGCATCGCAGTGAAGGCGGCGCAAGCCTCCTGCGACAGCTCCTCCTTGTTCTGCAGCTTCTTCAGCAGCGGCAGCTTCAGCGGGTCGCGCGAGTGTCGCCACAGGTCGTCACGGTTACTGCGCGTGGCCATCTTGAGACTGCGTGACATGGTGCGCTTCGTCGGCGTCCTGAGAGCAGAGGGGCAGACAAAGAACCATCAGACAGGGCTGAGACATGGCAGATGGACGGTATGCTATGACCCATACAAGGGATAGACATAGGGATAGAGGGATAGATAGACAATCACGTAAGTAGCAGACATACAAAGGGTAGACTGGAAATTATGGCAAGAGGAATTAATGAGACAGTACCAAGGTGTGTAAGATGATAACTTATTCTCACAATCACGGGCGTCGCCACAAGGGGCATGGGAGAGCCCGGAGGGGACTTCGTTACCCCGGTCGTCGGGTTGGGGGGATTATCCCCTTCCAGTTTTGTGCAATCCCCTATCCGTATTTTGTTTGGATCGATTGCATTTTTTAATGTTAACATTTTTGAAAAAATACGAATCTGATTTTGTTAACGTATATTGTGTAATAAATTTCTCAGGAATGTAAACAGTGTTCCGACAGCAGAAAACGTCAGACATATTATAGCGTGCAAGACACACTTATTTTTGTTTGTGGTGTAGGTATCTCGTGCACATCCGGGAGTTCACGCCGACTGGCAGGGGTGTTGATTTTCATCCCTCCCTCCCCCCTAAGATCTAAAAAAAACACGCAACGTAGCGACAAGCGGCAAACGACCTAAGTTAGCTTGTGACAAGAACTGGCAAAATTAGCCAGGTCATTTTTAAGTCAGTTTAAAATTGAGATCAGCGAAGGTTAAACTTTCCAATATTACGAGACGGTTGGACATGTCTTCAGAAACCCCCATTATCTCGAGAACAATGATAGTTATCTCTAGTTCTAGTTATCTTATCTAGTTATCTTATACTCTGACTCTGACTCGAGCAACAAAAATGTTATCAAAGGTTCTTGAAACGTTCTTTTTCGAGATATGGTCATGTCAGGTCGAGATATGTGGATCAGGTCGAGATATGTGCCCATGTCAATAGTTAAGGCTCCAGAGGTTAGCAAAGGTCGAAAGGCCTTTTCTACGAAAATCATTTTTTGAAAACACCTTTTTAACTAATAAAATTAGAACAACGATTTTGGCACCATCGTGTTTTTCTCCAGAGGCCCAGTTCGAGAACCTCAAAGGCCATCGGGAAAGGGTCTTCGGGCACCAGTCAGTGCACATATAAGTACCTACCTACCTAGAACGCAATGCCCACGAACCCACGAGAACCCACGATAATTGTACAACCACATACGCTTACGAATTCCAGCAAACGAAAACCGGTTTGAGAGATTAGTGTCACTCGAAGGATCGCGCGAGCTTTGGAGGCTTTGGAATGCTGATAACGTTTCAGAATGGATGAGACGATGTCATCGAAAACACAGAAATGGAATCTGCCAACAATGAACGTAATGATATCGCAATATTCCCGAGAACAGTTCAGCTCCACGACACAAAACGCTGCACCGGGATAAAACCACCTAACACGTGAGGCATAAATGAAGTAGGTAGGTATCAGTGTTGTGCTCGACTAAGATCTTTCCGATTGAATCGGCTCTGACTCATTTCCGAAGGACTCTGACTCAACTCTGACTCGAGTGGTTGAACAAAGGCTTTGACTCGACTCAACTCTGACTCATTTACTCTTACCACTGACTCAACTCTAACTCAAGGAGGTGGTGAAAGTTTGAGTCCACCCAAGGTTGACTCAAGTTTGAGTCCACTCATTTTTGACTCAACAACACAAAAAGCTGTTGACGGGGGGGGGGGCTGGTGCAGTGAGCGATATTTTGAAGTAGATTCTTTCCATGCAGCGCCATAGATGCAATGTTAAATATGCCATTTTTTAAACTGCTAGTTCAAGACATTGCATTATCTCATTTGACTCGAAAGGATGAGTCGACTCAACTTTGACTCAAGCAGCATCCAGGTGATTAACTCTGACTCGACTCAATCTCAATTTTGTTTCGATTGACTCAACTCTGATTCGACTCAATTTCATATTTTTCGACTGACTCGACTCATTTGAGTCAGAGTTGAGTCAAATTTGACTCAAGGACTCATGAGTCGAGCACAACCCCGATAGGTAGGATTTCGAAGTTGACCACAACTATTCGCATCATGCATGAATATATTTTGAACATCACAGCCTCCCAACGAGATCCATTGTTCTATGAAAGCAGCTCCAGCTAATGCCTTCCTGACTCAGTACTATGTCACCAGCTATTTACTGATCACATCTGGCTCTGTAATCTGGCGTTGTTATCATCTGCAAGATAAACCCCGTTGAGCTCCATGTAGCCCAGATTCTTTGTCACTACATGGGTAATGTAAGGCGTGCTACCGTGGGACGGGGACAAACGTGCTCTGCGCACAACGTAAGACATTCAGCGAACAAAATTGCTCCACTGCTTCTGTTTTGTTCTGCTCGGCTTGGTAGCTTCTCTATGAACACTGATATCCGTACCGAGAAGGGTGACACAGCCTCACTGTAGCAGCCTTACGCCATGTAACTCTCCAGTCTCCAGTTCTGACGCCCAGAATGCGACTAGACTGTGATTTGTGAGGCCAAACAGAGGCTGGATAGTTGGAGCCCCATAGATCGTAGACTGGCAATGATCCCTGTGTCTATTCAGCAACTAAAGGACACCGCGGTCAGACCTGCGGCACAGACCCATGGCGTGGTCGGTCTCCTGGCCGCTGACGCCAGGCATCCGCGAACTGAATAGTTAGGTGACGACGATTATTTGTTTTTTTAGGGCGATTCAGCTTCAAAGACTCTATCACGCCCTGGATAGTTAGGTATCAGCAGTGCTGTTTCGAGCCGGCTGTACAGCTGCTCCAGTCCTGTCCATTCAGGGGGAGGAGGTGCTCTCTTCTGACCTGAAGTGGTCGATGGAGTACTCCTCCAGGGTGTGCGGCCGCTCGCCGGTGTCTCCCTGCACGTTCTGCTGCGGCGTGTACAGCTTCCGGCCGTGCTCGGCACCCTCGGCGGCAAACAGCGCCTGAGGACATACCGGGCCAGGTCAGGTTCACACAGGCGCCCGCTCACATGGAGTCTGGTCATGCACAAAGGGGCGGGTCACACTAGGTCTTACCACACGGATCTTCTCTCGCTTCACACAGTTCAGCGTGATCGCCGCCTGAGGCCACAGTGCCTCGACGCAGCGTCCCGGCACATCTCTCACGGCCATCAGACCCTGCTAACACCGCACAATGCACTATACAGAGGTGTTCGGAGTGGGGCAGCAATATGGTGTAGGTGGCAAGGTCACCACTAGGCAACAACTGCGGTACAACATCAGCCCGAAATCGTAGAATATGATGGGAATGACAATACAGCATGCATCGCCCATTGTAGAGGTATAATGGTATTGTTCGTCAATTGACATTCACCTATAGATTGTGCCCCAGCACAGTAGCAGATATCGAATCGGAAAACGATACCTTTCGAGCAAACGCTACAATGACATAGATGAAATTCCACAAGGGTACAAATAGCCCACTGTGTGGTGGATGGCCACAAGCAGCACGAAGACGGGTGACACAAGACAGGGCCACGGGTTGCGAGACACGTTTTTACGTACCATTGCGTGGAGAGACGCGTGAGCTGTGTATTGTGTATGTGTCAGGAACGTTCCACGCAGTGCCACATTAATGTAGACGGTATGAAAAACAACCTTGAGATATGAAGTAAAACACTGGATTCTTTTGGACGGGAGACTCAACAGTTTTTACAGGTGGTTACGGTAGGATCAGTTCAGCGCCAAGTGCGACATTTCTGAACGTCGGAGCTTCAAATTTACGACAATACGTATATGATCAAGAACCACTGATGCGCGTGATTTCCAGGGAAACTTTATACAATGCTTCCATATCTTCCTGCGACACAATCCGCACACTTCATGCCGAATGGCGTCACAAAGGCATGCCAAACACGTCACAGCAAAAAACAGGCTCAGGGAGAAGTAATGACTTTTCCGAGCTAGATCTTCTCTGACACAAGCAAGTGGGTGAGTTTTGCCCTCAGTCTCCGCTATGACTGGCCTGCAGCTCGCTGGCCTGCTGGCCTGCTTGTCGCTGCCCCGCAGGCTCACATCACTGCACTGCCACCTCGCCCGCGCACCACCGCCGGCCGAGCCACTGCACTCACTGGCCGGGGTACCCCCGCTCACACCCCGTGCTCCACACCAGCATGCTGCTGGCCCTGCGCTCCATTGTGTACCCTGCTGCTCCGCGGCCCCAGCGCTGTATACCGCGCGCACCACCGCACACGTTTCTACTCAGATTGAGAGACGATTGCGTGAGGGACACTCGGTGATAAACATCCGGTGTGGTGTAGTAGCGATTCACACGAGATGACGTGAACAGCCTGCGGATCTGCACAACTAGCGACGTTTGAGCTATCCAGCATTGCATCTCCTCTCCGCAGGGACCGGCAGAGATCGTCAGAATGTGATTGGTATTTGGTTGATAGGCGGCCCCAGGATAGAAGGGCGGCCGCGTCTCCGGCCGGGACGGCAGCGCGGCGCGCGGCACGGAGCTGCACGGCCAAAGCCGGAGGTCTCGCATGGCTGCCTCCTGTCTGTATTGTGTGCCGACAGTGTGCCGGAGGCCCGGCTGAGCCTCAACATCCGCCGGTGGCCGCCGCTCTGGCCCGACGTTCAAACGGGGGTGTTTCACAGACGGGGAAGCGCCATGAGACGCTTCGGAGAGGCACCGTACCCCACGGCGACCACCGGGCCGCCCACCGAACTGTTCAATTTTAGTTAATTCACACCTGGCCCGTCCAATACGTCCCATACGTCCCATACATACATGACTAGAGCGGTAAAACAATATTTCAGTTAGGTATCAGCAACTCACGATGTTAAACAGCCACGGTTCAAAGTCACGGCCGCCAGGCCGCAAACCTGGAGCTCTTCGCTAGCATGCATCGGGGCTCGATTTACTTGTCACTGTTAACTGTGATGTGGTAATGCATCAGACATTCAGATTGTCCTGTGCTTCATCGAGCGTAAAGCCGTGCCGCAGTGGCTTAGCCATCCATAAATATATCATTGACTTGATATTTACTTGTCTTGGTAGGTAGTCTGTACCGCATGACATTGATGCAGTGCGGTACAGACTACCTAACCAGTGAAGGAGTACTGCGGTGCAGTCTACCGAGCAGCTGACCGTACTGCATAAATTAGTATGCCTGTGCAGTGTGCAGTGTACAGTGTGCACTGTGCAGTGCACCGTCCAGGACCCTGGACACCAATTGAAGACGTTCTAGCACTGCACTGGTGTGATGCGATTTAATTCATAAGCCACGTGCAATGAGCGACACGACATAATACCTACGCTCAAACTGCATTAAAAATATCTGAACTTCTTAAAAATGTCTTCCATATACATAGATTGTGGAGAAAGGCGTTCACTCATAGTACGTAGGTATAGCCTGTCACAAATGACTTAACTTTGAAGTTGAGGTGACACACAATCATATATTTTACTCTTTGACTCGGAAAATAGCTAATTAGCGTGATTTGTGGCGCAAGCCCTTGTGTAGTCGGATCGAAATCTCAATCTTACCGATGAGGGAGAGAAGTTGTGACTTGGGAGAATGGACCTGGCAGCTGAGATAAAAAGAAAGAAGTCTGGTTAGGTCTCACCTCAAGAGCAAAATGCAAAGTCATATGTGGCAGGTTATAAGAGATAAACGTCTTTCTCTACATGTAAGACATTACTAAAAAGTCCAGATATTTTCGATGCAGCTATTATTTCCCCTTCACCAAGGTAGCCGGCAGTCGGTGGTAACGGCCGTGGTTGAATAGGTCAGTAAGCTGAAAAGGCCCTGGTGAGGCTTTGCGAAGCTAAAAGATTTCAAAACTCCATTCTGACAGTGAAAATACCTGGTGGTACATACCTACCTAGTGGTATAGTGGTATATATACGGTAGTGGTATATTGCGAAAATGTGCGGTAGGGGTTGGGAATTCATGAAATAAACACCTGCTTAGCGATGGTATCTGATGAGGGCCAGCTACCGAAAGGAAAGGTTGGGACTTATTTTATTTAAAAAATAAAATTACCATGGCAACAGCATCACACCCAATTCTGTACTAAAAGCGTCATCACTTCAGCATACCGTCCCGCTCCCTACTCGCCAGCCTCACTTACCGTTATAAACGCTCCGTATCCTGAGAGCTTGCCGTCCTTATTACGCTAGTGCGTAACGCGGGACGCGTCGGTTGGCACAGCACGCGCAACGTATACTACACGAAAAAATACACCACGTACACGTGGGAAAACGTACCACCCTGCCCCGTATAAGCAGGGCACTAGTACGACCGTACCCCGGGCCCCTGCCTCTACACCGTGCCTCTCAGCCAAGTGGTGCTTCCGACCGCACCACTTCACCACGCGTCTGTGTTGAGGCTCGCACGCGACACGTGTGGCCTGGCGTGTCGGTCCGGCGGCCGCTGGTATCGGACTCATTTGTGGCCCGACTGACGTCGCCCGGCAGCGACAGCCAGGTAACCAGCCTGATGACGCCCACGGCCCGTCATCGGCCATCTGGCGCGCCGCCATCACAGAGAGCCGTCACGGCGGCGCCGCCATCACCGCCGCTGCAGCAGCGTGCCGCACGCCGCCCAGTCTCCGCACAACCAGCGCACTTTCACTTTAGCTCAGCAGACCGCCGGACTGACCGGTTGATTAGATGGGCTGACGCTGCTGTTAGCCTGATGCATGAAAACCCGAAACCCCGAAAACCCCGGTGGAATGACGGGGAAGGTAGCTTGATCGACGCGTGTTTGTATACAGGGAAATTTGTGTTTTCAATCCCGCATGCACCGTCCCGAAAGAGACACTTGGAGTCTCGTACAAGAAAATCATCTCTCACTTTTATCAAAATCATAAATGCACGATAAATCAATTTCGATAAGCTGGTGTATTGCCTTTCGTTTTCTCACCTCCTGTCACGCCTTAGCCAGACGTAGCCCTTAAGGCAGTCCGGCTACAGGTCTGTGCAGGTGCAGTGGGCGGTGATGTGCCCGGCTGAACTCCGGAGGCCGTCTCCTAATGTGCCGGTCTCATGAGACCTTCTATCAGCCAGGTAGATATGATAATGATGCCGTCCCAGGCCGCACGGCAGGGCAGAGGAAGGTCGGTCATGACCAGACCGCACACTGTGCAGGCGAACTTCACCTTCATCGTGCTAATTTATTTGTATTTATTTCTCCTCACCCCAACGGGCCTTTCACCCATGGATGTGCGTGACACCTGGCTCTACCTCCTGTTCCTCCTCTTAATCGGAATTGGCCTTTCCCAATGACCTCACAGAGTGGGGGCGAGACACCAACGTGGGTGGCCGGCGGGACTCGAACCCACGTCAGAGCGGTCTCCTCAACAAAGTCCAGTGTTTTGCCACTGGACTATACCGACCTTTAATGGCAGCAAACGTGACTGGACGCGTCCTCAAAGGTATCTTTCTTAAGCCACAGTACGTAATATGTTTTATTTTTAAGCTCCACTTAACGAAAAAATAAACATTTCTGATGCTATCGATGACTTAAGGGATGACTGGATGTCGGGATCGTCCAAATAGTAATAACAGGTGAAATACGGTATAAGGTGGTGTCCGGGGTTACAGCAACTTAAATACCCTGTCCTCATTTTGAAATAGCAACGTAACGTAAGGGTTCGCGCGGCTGGGAGAGACGGGATGAAATAATTGGGCCCTGGGTCAACAATTTTTTTTTTTAAATAGTGCTTCTTCAACTTCTAAATTATATTTCGTAAGTCAGAACCAGCTTTAGGTCTGCAGAAGATTAGAAATTGAGACGGCGACTTTGACAGATATGCCGCGGCTCATTGTGCACAATACCTCAGACAGGACCTCTTGCGTAAACCGATTTACAGACACTGTGAGCCCACTGATAATCCGGCGGTACATTTGCAGGATGTCTGACTCACCGGCGCTGCGCTGCGACCTGGCAGTGCACCAACGGCGGACACTGCTGCATAACGATACATTGAATCAGGATGATACCGGGAATGAGTGCAAAGCCCGTCACTGAAACGCCTCGTCGGGTAAGAGACTTAAAATTGTATTCGTTTTCAAAGTCAGCGTTCAGCAGCATTCCACGCATTTATTTTCCAGATGGCATAACTGAACTGTAACCGAACGCTACGCTAATTAAACTTTGGGTTTCAGGCCAGAATGTGTATTATCATATCCAGAGGCAGGGACAGGCAGGCAGGCAGGCATTAGGTTTTCACCACAACTAGGACTGAGCAGCTGTAGTGTTAAATGCTAATGTCAACTTCAAAGACAACACCAAATGGTGCATATGTATGTATAGGTGTTGCCTGGTTCTATGCACAGCGCGGTGTATATCAAACACGCTTCTCGGAACATGTTTTAGGGCGACGAGTTTGTAATCGATCCTCATGGCTCACAGTAACACACGCAGAACGGACGAACCGAGTTGGTTTGTGTGCCAATAACCGAGCAGTTCTAAAACTCTCTAAAACCATAAACCGACAACAACAACAACAATAAAAACGACAACAGCCATGCTGGTTTGTAAAGGGGGGGGGGAGAAACCTATCTGGTAAAATAGAAACATAATTTTTGTGAATGATTTAATATAAAACAAATTACAATTCGCCGATTCGAGTTCCTTGTGGAACTTGGATCCGATAGCCCTGGATGTGTGTGACACCTGGCTCTGCCTCCTACCTACCTTGGAGCGACTGGTGAGGCACCACAGGCAGACGGCACACTTCTCTACCTCACAGATGTATCCGGAGACGCGCATCTCTCTCCGTCAGTCAGCAGGGCCAGGCCATCGGGCCCGCCGCGGGCCGCCACGGACCTTCAGCTGACCTCTCAGGTCACTCTGGGCACCGGCACTGTACGGGATCCACCACACTGCAGCGCGCCACACTGGGCGGTACACCACACTGTAGCACACCGGCCCCTGGATCCCCGGGACGATCCCCGGGACCCTGTAGCACACCGGCCCCTGGATCCCCGACACGGCGGGGAGCCTGTCCGGTGCCACCGGCCGCCGGCTCACCACGCACAACTCTGTCGGCCGGACTCGAGTACAACTCTGTCGGCTCTGTCCGAGCGGGTCGGACCGGCCGCAGTGCTGTCTGGCTCTGTCCGGCGGCGTTACTCCCCGTTCAGCTCTGTCCGAGCGGGTCGGACCGTCCGCAGTGCTGTCGTGCAGCGGATGGCCGAACCACCAACTGGTGACTGGTGCGGCGACCGCGCCGGCGCTGGCCCGACTGCAGCGCGGCGCCGCTACTGGCCCCGACACGGCTCCCACCGGGCTCCTCCGGCGGCCAGGTCAGCCGAGAGCAGCACACAGGGGGCGCTGCACCCCCTAACCTGCTGCCACAACCCCCTCCGCACGGCCAGCTGGGGTTGGCGGAGGCCGACACACGTGGGGTGTCACCCTGTACCTGCCTGCCCGTAGTCGGGAAAAATAGCACTACCCTTCCCACCACTCTCCTTCTCACACGATCGGGAAGGGGCGGAGTGTCAGCCTGTCACAGGTGGACTGCGCGCTAGTGACACCCTGAGCAGTAGCACAGAAGTGGCCCGCTATCATCAGACCTCCCCTCCCCTCCCCGAGACACACAATGCTCTAACGGTGTCATCAGACCGCCAATAAGGCCGAGCTGCCTGGGACCGAAAAGCCTGCCGGCGCCGTAGTCACAGTCACTCTGCAGTCATTTTTCACCGGGATATTTATCATCACGGACACGCAGCAAAACAAATGACACGCTCAATCGGTGGCGACCGTTATTCAGGAAATCTCGTTATGACTTAGCAATGTATTTGGTCATGTTCTTCTTCCTGCCATCGAAAAACGGCTTGCGTAATTTCATATGACCTTTGCAACTATTCCTGTTCAAGTCTATCAAGTCAGCATTGTATGTCAAGTCGAGTTGTATCTATCAAGTCACGCATTTTATTTGACTTTATTAAGGTTAAAGAGAGGGAGAGAACCCGGCGCGTTTAAGCGTAGGAACCGGTGGGGCCGTTGTGCCACGGCCCCGCCACTTTTGGGGAAATTTTGCTTAAATATTTCCCTTCTCTTAAAAACAAAATTTTAGTTGCCAAATGATTCACTAAGGCGAGAGCAGCCTAAAATCGCAATCAAATTCACTATAGGGAGCTGACTTTGTGTCAAGATGAGATCAAGTTTCACATTCCCTCCACTTCTTGTGACCAGGGGCGGCGCCACCGATATTGAATAGCGGGGGACGTGGGTCACATATCAACCCAAGATAATGAAGCCACTAATCCCAAGAAACCACCACAGGGATGTATAATGGATGATAATAGTAGTCACTATATTTAGATTTACTGACCAGGGCCCCGTTTCACCAAACGTACCTACTCCGTCGTAGGTTCGTTATCGTCGATCGTCATCAACTCCATGCTACTGATTTCGTTGATATTTGTTAGGAAGACGTCAAATTGATGCGTGATAAGGTACTGAAAGTTTGACATCGATATCTGCGTCGTTTAGAAGTTTTTTTGTTGAAAATCCTGGAGTAGGGAAGGGGGCGGGCAGATTCTGCCCTCTCCACTCTCCCCCCCCCCCCCCCAGCGGGGCGCGGGTTAAAGTTGCTTAGATTATCTTCTGCATCACAAAATGTGTCAATTTTGCCCCCAATTTCAGGCGGTTTCAGGTTATGGCTGAAATGCTCCTTACCCGAATCTGCCAGAGTGCGCAATTGTGTTGAACAGAGTTCAAAAGCCCAAGGCGTCTATTAAAACTGACCGGAGCTCTTCCTTACATGCGTTATTACCTACGCCGGCCAGCCGTCTGCGCCCAAATGTTGCATGCGGTCCGAACGCTGGAAAGTTCGCCCATCCCTGGTCTATATCTTCCCGCAACTTCAGCCAGCTGTCGTCCAGCGATACCCACACGAACTGACGGCCTTTTGGCAAGGTCTCCAGTTCCGACACATTCGGCGCAACAGTTGCTCTGCGCGTGTGAGTTGAGAGCTTTGTATCTCGCTTCACATGCTGATCGTATACGGTTCCGGAGATACTGTAACTGGGGGTTCGAAAACAACAGCAAAATGCGGATGAATTACTAGAATTGTCAACTTCTTCCACGTTGAATAATAACAAAATAGACATCCTTATTGGTGAAGCAACAAGACAATAAGATTGATGCACAGCTTTGCCCACTACCAAATTACGAGTACACGGGTTCCTTCGATAGCGGGTCACTCTACCCCGCTAGTGTAAGATAGCGGGGAACCGGTCCCCCGTCCCCCGCGGTGGCGCCGCCCATAGCGGGGGACCGGTCACCCGTCCCCCGCGGTGGCGCCGCCCATGGGGGGACCGGTCCCCCGTCCCCCTCGGTGGCGCCGTCCATAGCGGGGGATCGGTCCCCCGTCCCCCGCGGTGGCGCCGCCCATAGCGGGTGACCGGTCCCCGTCCCCCGCGGTGGCGACGCCCATGGCCACTTGACAGTCTACGTTGTTGCAGCCCGAGCAGTCGTT